>VZDJ01000321.1:216220-236100 GCA_008694505.1 Cyanoderma ruficeps | reverse complement strand
CAATAAGAGGTATGGAATCCTTATTCAGAAGGATGAGTTTGTAATTTTTTCTGTACTGGAAAATAACTCATATTTCTCTACATTTGAAAAACTCAAATTATAAAAATATTTAAAATGTATATATTTGACAGCTTAATAGAGCATCCTCAAAAGATGTTTGTATTGTGGGACTCCCTGACAAGCTGAAAATTTTGTAGCTGTTGACAGAAAATTGAATAAACAAAAGGAAAAGATGGTTATATTATTGATAACTCCAAAAAGTTCACTTTGGTCAGCACGAAGACCTCTTGAGCACTCTGAATCAGTGTAGTACAAGCCCACCAAATCAAAATGCTTAAAAATTTTAAGTCCTCTGATTTAGCTGTTTCGGGCCATGCAATCATCATAATTTTGAAAACAAGGAAGGAACGGGGATGAGAAGGAAGCAGCAAAACAGCTGCTTCAAAACCCTGTTGTGACTTGATGAAAGTGCTGGTAGGATGATCTAGAAATCAGGTTTTCCATGAGTGTTTTGCAGCATGAAATCCCACACTCCAAGAGATTCTGGAGACTGGTGAAGCAGATGGCCACTTCCCACTGGAATCCCTTCAGCTGTGCCTTTTGGGGGATTTGACTGCTGGAAGCTGCTGCTAAAGAATTTATTTGACAACAAACAGCTTTCTGGGCTCAGCTGACAGAATATTGGTTAGACAAAACCCTTTTAACATCTCTTTAAAAATTACTTTATCAGCAGCTCCTCCAGTCTTATGGATGTGCTGGGTGGAGTGATGATGGCTGCAGCCTGTTGTCAAATTTTAGGCTGTCCTGTCATCCACAGAAGCTACTCTTTTTCTCAATTTAGTGAAATTGCTTAAAAAAAAAAATACATGAAGAAGACATATGGCAGTGTGGTTATGGCCAGCAGTAGCAGGTGAGAAATCTGTGGTCTTCTGGTGTCATTTCTATAGTTTTTTTGGTCCTTATTTTATGGAAGCCAGAGCATGAAGGCTAAAAGGAGAAAGATTAAATATATTCTCAGGCTCGCCATAAAGTGAATTTAATCTGGGCACTGCAGTGGCATACATATATTCAAATACATGGATTTAATAAAAATACTAAAGAGACACTTCCCATTGTCTCTCTGTGTTTGCTCTTCAGCTTTGCAAAATAATGTAAGACAAATTCTCATGAAATAAAACTAAAAGAATAGTTATTTCAAATGTTTTTGGTTTTTTTTTAAATTGTAATGCTCAAAAGCTTAAATTTCTGCTGATCACACAAACCTCCCTCGTAAATGAAACTCAACACTGTGACCCAATGAAGGAAATATTCTCACTAATTTACAGGTGGAAATGAGAAAATTAGGGCATGGGAGAGAGTGAAATTTAATCACATGACTGTGATTTTAGACTAATTTTAAATTTAGCTGCCAAATTCTGCCAGAGGTCTGTGACTAGGTTTAAATAAATCATATCAATTACTTTAGCTATTACTAGCTATACAACTAATTAGAGGAAAATATAGTACAGTGCATGTAAAATAGTTCAACACAATTTCAGAATGCCTTTTAAACCATTTAGTTTTGTCCTGATGTTAGGTCTGTGGAACAGTATAATTACATACCTCTATTTAACCCTGAAGTACAATGAGGGATCCACCACTCTCACAAGAGTTTAATTAAAAAGAGTGGAGATTTTAATTCAATGTCAGCCTCTGTTATGGGGGCTGACCCTCCACCAGCAGAACGTTTTGCTGCAGCAGAACATGGTGTCACTTGGAGCTGTCCAGAATTATTAATGATCACCAATCTAATAATTATTTTTTAAGCTTCAATGGCACNTTTTTTTTTGTACACTTGTACAATCCTCCTTCAGTAAAAGTGTTATGAAAGGGAAGGTGGATAAAAGTTTTTAGGAAAAAACACCAAACTACCCATAAACATAGAGGATAGTTCTGGATAAAATGAGCTCTACATGGGGCACAGAGTGGTGGAACATGTAAACATGCTTCCAGCAGTGTTACAAATCACTAGTTTCTCAAAGTATTAGTTCTGTTCTTGGGGTTTTTTTTATAACTAAAGTTGCTCTTTTTTTCACTTATAAAGAAAGTCTTTTCTAATCTGTCCGTGGCTATGTAATTTTAAATGTTGGTGCAGTCATTACACTATAAGTTGCATGCAGGAATGCCCATTTTTGTGACGTTTTATAAAACAGGTTTAATTTAAAAGAAAATTCACATGTGATAGACTTCTATGCAGATATGGTCATTATTATCTGTTTCAATAAATTAGTTTTGTGTAGGCCATAGAATAATTCAGACTAGAAGGACTGAGGGTTCAGGATTCCTTTAATGTGAGACATTAATTGGTTTTCAAGTACCCTATAGACCATTTTTACACATATTATTCCATGTCCAACCAGCAAGTGTGACAGAGACAAAGACAAAACAATTCAAAGAATTATTAAAAACTAATTAACTAATGTATTCAATATTGTGGGGAAAGTTTAAAAAAACAATCAACAAAACCAAACACAGATAATATTAAGAGAAGGATATTTTCCTATATAAGAAAATATATATGGTGGTTGCAGACAGCAGATTAAATCAACATTTCTGCTTAGAAAAATGTGGAGAAAGCTGTTCAACTCTGCCAAAACTGCACAGGTGTGGGGAGAGTTCTGTGTTATGAATGTGTACATATAAGATTTTTTTTTTTTTCATGGAATCATAAAATATGCTGAGCTGGAAGGGACCCACAAGGATCATCCACCTCCTGTCCCTGCACAGGTACTCCAACAATCCCGTCCTGTGCACCCCTGGGAGACCTTTGTACATGCTCCTGGAGCTCTGGCAGCCTTGAGGCCATGCCCACTCCCTGGGGAGCGCCCTTGGGAGGATGTTAAAAACCCCCATGAAGTCCTCTCCCAGTCTTACACTGGCCATGAGAGTGTGTTCCAACAACCCCATTTTCACATCAAGCCAGGGGCATGGACAGGAGCAGAATTCATCATTCAAATGAATGCATTAAAAAGTACAAACCGTGTTAAAGGCCATCCTTGCACCAAAATTCATGTGGATCAGTTAAGTTAATAAAATGCAGTGAATCAGTAATGTAATGCTGTGGCAATTAAGAAAAATTATGTGGAACCTTTTGAGCAGGAAGACAGAGAATTCACTAATTACTTGACACATTAATTTTGATACATATGCATTTTTGTGCTGGAAATACAGTAACATCTAGCAGAATAATAAAATAGACTAGCCATTTTTTGCCCATATTCAATAATTTTCCTTTTTCACTGAAGCACAGGAAATTTCTTTCAGACTTCTTTTGGTCTTTCAGACTTATGACTACAGGTCGATGTTAGGGGATATAGCCTGTGGTAGGACAATGCTGATACTGCTGTGAATGATAAATTAATTTATTTTATGAGTACTGCCTGCAAGTTCAGGGTCTAAATCATGTCTGTAATCTGAATTTTCTGTTAATGAAATCACTGGGAGATCCTGAAGAATGAGAGGGACACATGAGGTATCCAAGACTCTTCTGACTTGAAATGAAAGACTATTATAGTTTCCTGAAATGGAGGGACCAGTTTAGTGCCGCATTTCAAGGAAAAGAATAAAGACATCACTTTGGACCTGGATTAACCTTTTCATTTTTACCAGCCTAAGAAAATTATATTTTATATTTGAAACAGTAGGCAAGTCATGTTTTTGCTCAAAGGTGAATTTAAAAGGAAAATAAGTATCAGAATAATTAGGAAAATTATCATCTTATAACCATCCTTAAATACTTTCATTATAATAACTGAGATATCTTTAGGGTATTATTAAATCAGTAATGCTACGAAGCATGTGTAAGAAGCAAACAGCCCTAAGAGGAACCTTTCCAAATGAACAGATTCATTTTTATGATTGCAAGCCTGTAAATCTTTCCTAGCTTTGTTGGTTTTCTAAAAAATTGCAACTTTAATAATTTCTATTTCAGTTTATAAGCACTCAATAAAGTAACGAAGGAGGGTGGTGAACTGAAATATGTACCTGTGTCTCAGGCTTCAGCTGAAAACAAGTACATGGAATATTTGACCATTTGGGGAAAATAAAAACCCAACAAAATTTTGGTCTCTCTCAACTTAAATAGGAGGGTTTTGCCTACAGTTATTTTTCCCGTCTTTCTAAGCATGTAGTGTATATTTTCTGAATTGCTACAGATGAGGGCTACATTTAAAATGTGTGATATTACTTGTACCAACCTGTGGTTAGGAAGAAATGCTCTTAATAATGTATCTTAAACATAATTTTTTGCTAGATTTATTTTTGAAAGATCTCTCAGATATTTAAAGCATTTTATTTGTCATATACAAATGATTAATTTTTAACTTAATTAAAAAAACCCCAACCTTTGCCAAGTACTTTTAATGAAACTTATGAAATCTGCAGCAGTTAATGAAGTTGCTGCAATTCCCTTTCAAGTTACATCACATTTCAAAGGATGGATTTTGAACCATAAGTGAATATTGCCTGACATGATTTGGCAGTGCTACTGACCTATTTTGTGAGGACTCACCATTGTGTTTCACTGAAGGTACTTCTGTCACGGGGTGCCAGGGGAGGTTTATAGGGTTTATTCAACCCTTTGATGGCATCTAAGAGTGAAGTCATCAAAGGACTGCTCAGAAAACCTGTGTGTGCTGGTAACAAAGTACCCTCCTCTCCTTTCTCTCCTTTCAGCCAGGCAGTCAGCAGCAGCTCCAGGAAGGAGAACATTTCATGAGCTGCATATGAGTTTGAACTCTCATGGAAAGTTCAGCAGTGCATGTCAGGGGCACTGAAAGAACACTGTGATGCTCTCTGGGCATTTCCTCTCCCCACCAATCACAGGTAAACATCTGCAAAGCTGTGCCCTAGCATTAAAAGAAAGGTCTGGCTTAGATAATGGTGCTGGCTTTGAAAGAAATGCCCAATATATGTGCTCAGAAGGTCAGGGGCACTTTCATGACCTTTGAATGATTCATGGTCTTCGCAAGCACTTGGGAGATCACCCAGTCTTTAAATTAAAACCCTAACTGTGTTTAGAAACTTGCTTGCTTTTCATTCAATAAGGGTTTTGACATAAATATTTATTTCCTTGAGAAGGGTAACTTTTTTTTTTCTTAAAATTGTCCTTAGAATAACGCTTTCATAGTTTACTTTAGGGAAAATCTAGTCGAGTCTTTGTTAGTCCTGGAGAAATGTTTTCTTCTCAGAAATGTTTTCACCACCAGCAGCAGTTTTCTGAAAACTACCACCTGACCTGTGTATATTGAGGTTTGCTAATGGAAAGGAGATAAAAAGACAAAAATTGTTATTGTGATACTTTGTTTAAAGACAAGTGTGTAACCAGTTAAAAACCCAACCAACAAAGCAAGAAAACAAAGATATTTTTCAAAATTTGCATTAATATGAGATTGCAGATTTATAAATACACAAATAATTGATTAAGAAGTTTGTTGTGGGCATCTGTGTGTTCAACCCTTGCTAGAATCACATTATTTATTTCAAATGCTTTTTAGCACCTAAAAGATTGTTTGTATGGACTTCTTTACATTTTTGTTTAATATGTTTCAACTCTCTACATCTATTTTCAGTTAAGGAATTTTCTTGTAGGACTAAGATTAATGCTTAGTCATGTTCTTCATAAATTTTGTAACTTAATGTAAAAGAAAGAGCAAAAATCTTGTTCAACTGGTCTCAAAAAGTTGCAAGTTAAATAAACTTTTATTTATGAAAAGTATTTTTTTTTGTTAAAGTCACAGCGAAGTAGGAGTTTTTGAACATAGCATGAGAAAAAGTAGTTGGACAAAGTTACTTACAGCTTCTTGTAAAAGGTTATTCATAAAATTGTAAAGAACCTGAAAATCCAGGCCATTTGAAAGGGAAACTGCATCTATATGCTGATGCTGAGGTAAAATGGATTACCGTAGTTCTGTAAATAATTTTGGGTTTTGCTAACATTTTTTTCTTTAAATATTCCGGATTAAATTAGGCTAAAGTGCATGTTGCATGCCCACACTTTGACTATTAGTAATTTAATAAGTTTATGGTTATTAGAAAAAAAAGAGATAGTAGTTAATTACATTTTCCCCATCCTCTTAGCAGTCTTCATGAAAATAAATTAGGTCTTTAAACACCATGTTATCAACAAGCACTGTGGCTGTCTGATTATAAGTAGGAAAATAAAGTTCTAATTAAAAAAACCAAGCAGTGGAAGATGCAACAGGTTAAAAATCTGAAAGCTTCTCCTTAATTTAATCTTTAAACTTCAAGTTTCTTTAGGGTTGGAGTTCTGCCTTGGTCTTCCTTTAAGAGCCCTCTTTTCTTTAAATGATATTTCTACATAGAGGTGTAACAACACTTAACAACTTTCACGGGCAACTATTTTAAATACATTTTTATACTGGCTTATTTTTCTGGCAGGTTTTGCACATTTATGTGGAAAGGCTGTGGTGATAAAAATGTCTTATCACCATGAGGAACTGGAAGAGGTCATCCAGAATCTGCAGCATCTCCATGCTTGGACTTATCTGAGATTCAAATGGATAACACCCTGAACAACATTCTCTGACCTCAGACTGGGTCCTGGCCTGTGAAAAACTCAGTCGCTGACAAATTTTGACAATACCTACATATTGTATACCTAATGAATATGTCAAAGGGCTCTGAGGAATTATTTATTACCTATTGTGACAAAAAAAAATCACCCTCATCAGAAGCTGCTGCCTGAATAAGACAAAAAAAAAATATTTTTAAGGTAATTACTGAGACTAATTTATTTTCTTTCTACTAGTACTATGATAACCAGACTTTGGCAGCTTACAAGATTTGCCAAAGCAGCAAATCACATAGCACTTTTTTACAGAAGAATTATTACATTAAAAGTTAAATAGGCTGCACATAGGGAGAGAAAGGATGAAAAGAGAGGAAGGAATAACTTTATCATTAAAAAAGTATTTAATTATGCAACTACTGCCTGAAAAAATGCTGTGCTTCAAATTTGTAAAGGTGTTAGCCATCATTATTTTAACATCTTGCATTAGAAATTAGTACAGGGATATTACACAAGCCAAATGAAATAATATTTGAAGCCTAAATAAAGCTTCATTAACAGAGCAGAAGGTACTGCCCTTCTGTGTTGCTACAGCTCAGTTTATAATCAAAGAGAGTTTTAGATTAGATTAGGACACTATTTATACTTGTTAAATATCAATAAATTATTGAATAAGTAGTGATGAGCTTAATAAGGAGAAACACCGAATCTAATACACCTGAATTAACATCAAATACAAAACCCCCATTCATAATAGATTTTTATTTAAATAATACATCTTTATCAAAGTATTTTAAGGACTAGTATTTAAGATAATTTAGCTATTAAATATAAGTTTTTAAAAACATAATTACTCATACATATAACTAAATGTTAGTGGATATGTTATAAAATCATGAAAACTTTGATTTTCAAGGTTGAATTAAATAACATTTAAAGTATGACATTAGCCGTCACTTGAATTTAGGTGTATAGTAAATATTACCTAATTTCATCAGCTTTTAAAGTGGGTCAACTTTATATAATAACACTTTGAGCAGGGTTTAATCTGAATGGCGCTGAATTGAATCAGTTTCATAAAAATTTCAAATGCATTTGATGAGGAATTTGGTCCTTCCAGTTGGATTCAAGGTGTTCTAAACCTACCAGGATTAATTAACTATGATGTGAGGAAAGAGTTTAAGTGTTTAAGATGTGAATCTTTAGTTTTCTACAAAAACTAAGCATGTCAAACTGAGCATGTCCTTTTGCAGAATTTTAGATCCCTCGGAACCTTCAACAGAATCCAAAACACCATCTGCACCTTAAACAAGTGAATTCTGCAAGGATTCCACCTGCGAACTTGAAGGTAAGTGAGGTGACATAAGTTTCTCCCTTCTGTTTAAAATTTAATAATTCAGAAATGTGTGGCATGGAGGAGTGAGCATGTCAAATATTAGGGAAGAGAACTACCATAAGTGGTGAAGAGAAAGTCCAGAAAGTGACCACACACCTGACTTCACATTTCTAGCTTTTCCTTTGTCATTTTTTCTTCATTACTTCATGTATTCTTATGAGAATTTTTATTTATCAACTATTACACATACAGCTTTAATGGCCATATCAATTCAGTGAGTCATCTCAATCTTAGATTCAGTACTGAAATGTTTATTTTATTGTTGTCCTTTTGGTGTTAATAGAGAGACTATATTAGATAGGGCTACAGGGCAAAAGTTCAAGTGCTGCAATTCTGTTAACATTTTTAAAACAGGTGAAGAAAAAAAATATTTATAACATACAAGTGATTCATCTTTCTCTTTCCCCTTGATTGTACAGCAAAGATCACCAATGTATCAGATAGAGGGAGGTAGTTCTACTAGTTAAATACACAGTATTTTCCCCAAATAATTTTTATGAGACCTGCAGCATAGTAGCATAAATAACCCTTTCCTCTGTATTTTGCAAAAGTGCCACGTTTGATTTCTTGTCACTAAGCTGGAACATTGCAAAGGCCATGCAATTCACTTATTCCTGAAGGATATTTCTGCTGATTTTGGTTTTTGTTTTTTTAAATCAGCCTCTGAATAATAAAGGTTCTCTTTTTGAAAAATGATCATTATTTATCACCGTTATTTTGTTCTGATTAAAAGGAACATGATATAAATATTCATGACACTCATTTGACAAAGAGCACCTAAAAACATATTGCTCTAGGCTATGATAAATTATCTTCATTAATTGCTCAGAGGTAATTAGAATTGATATATGTAAAAATAGTCTCACATAATACCTAGCTGCTATAATGGAAGAAGTGTATATATTTTTAAGCATGATTGAACAGGAGTAAAATAAATTAAAAACTTAATCACTCTGATATTCAATCCAATTCTCCCTGTTTCATACCTCAAAAAATCTTAAGAATCTCAACATTAATTTATTGGCATTTGACAGAAATGTTTCTGGGAGTGAGAGCTCTTCCTCTGCATGTGGTATCAGGCTGCTTTGATTATGGTGGACTGCAGCTGAATGGAATTATGTTGTCTTTAATGCTGATCATTTAATGTCTTGTAGTGGTAATTTGAGCTCCATGTGGCCCCTTCTTCCTGTATCTGTGGTGCTCTGGTACCTGTTGCTGTCAGACTGACCTTAGTAAAAGTTAAATTTTTATCACAAATTGGATTTTTTTTTTCTATAAAGAAGACTCCAGCCATTGTATATGCAATAAAGTCATGGGATGCCATGCTGTCAACAGCTGTAATGTGGACGGTGAAAAAACTAGCTGCTTGTAGATTTTTTCCTACAATTTTATTCCAAAATGCTTACAATCTTATAAACCCCTGATATCTTTTGATTTAACTTATTTAATTTTAAATAGACTTAAGTGTATACACATGGAAAATATTGAGTTCCACTTTTCCAGCATGTTTGGCAGTGGCCCTGATCACGAAAGCCTCAATACAATGATATGATCAGGGCTTTGGGAAAAAGCTACTCACTAATCTATCCCACAAAACTAGTTCAATAAAAAAATTAACAAAATTAACCAAACAAAAATCACAGGAAAGCAAGCAAACAAATAAACCTACCTAAAACCAGAATGACAGCACCAAAACCCCACAAAATCTCTCACACTTAAAAACAGCGAATCTGAAACTGCTTTCAAGGTCTTGTAAGGGTTTTCAATGCCTGAAAGGCTTTAGATGAGCTGATTTTTTAAATAGAAGAATGCAATTAAAGAAATAGAGAAATGATAAAAATCTTTTTTCAAAAAACAGAGAAGTTCTGTGGTTGGAAGTATCTTTGAGAAAATTCTCACTTTTCTGCTCTGCCTTATTAGTTCAGCTTTCTCCTATGTCTTGTGCGTAATACTTTATTTTTTATCTGTATCTCATGTTTTAACATCTCTGAAATCTCCACGATTCTTCTAATCAACTCCAAAACTTCTGTTCAGAGCTGTTCTCTTTAGCAATCTCTTTGCTACACTCACTCTCAAAGGCTCTGCTTTGAAATGAGGAGAAGAAAGGAGCAAAAAAGGGTACTAAATGAAAAAGGTGCTCCACTGTAAACTACAAATAAGCAGATGTAGCCTGTACAGTGAAGTTTTGATTCCTTTTCCCTCTGCTGACCGTTGAAATCCAGTTTTTCCTCATCCTTATAAGATCCTTGTCAACTGTTTTGTGTCCTGCTGCAAGATGCTCACATTCACTCCTCTCAAAACTCTTCTGTATTATCTACAGAAGCAAAACTATCCCAAAGAGTTTTACAAGGAATAGATCAGACTGGAGAGATTGCTTCTTCAGTCTTGGTGGCTGCTTTTTGTGTGCAATAGAACAGCTCCAACATTAATGAATTCAGAATATAGACAAAACCTCTTCAGAGAGTTATAGAACAGGTGAGAACTTGGTTCAAGACCCTTTCCTGAAATCGGCAGAGTAATTTTTTTTTTATTTATTTTCCTTGTTTGTTTTTAATGTCCTAAAAACTTATTGCATGAGATGCATTGTCCACACAGAAAAAGCGCCTTCATTTTTGCCAGGACAAGAAGAAATTATTATTTCAATGTACAGTTTCTTTACATATTTTCAAAATACATTTCTATCTAATGAACTTGTTAATAGGGCAGAATGCTTATCACTTTCATCAAGCAGTTATTTGTGCTGTCTGGAAATTACTGGGTCTGATTAGGACAAAAAAATGATATAGAATATAATTAAAACTAAAATTACTGTTGTGAAGTTAACACATTCCTTTTAGAGAAACATTTATTTGGGAAAGGAAAGCATTGGGTTATAGGTGGATCTGTTTGTTGAAAGAATCCTGGAACCCTGCTCTCCTTCAAAAAGATGGGGCTGCCTTTGCTGTATCCCAGTCCTACACAGAGGGGAGCAGAGAAGATTCATAGATGCCCATGGACAAAGAAAGAGCAGCAAAGGCCAAAAAGGCTCAAATCAAACCTAACAAAAGTCACAAACTTTCTTAGAAAACTAAACACTTGGCATGGTAATTGGTGTATAATTTCTCCCATATAAAAATTAGAAGAGAATAAAAATAAATACGGAAGATGGAGAAAATGAAGAGGAGATGAAGTAGGAGAGAAAAGGGGATCAGCAGTCCCATGTCCAGCATTGGTCCAGCTGACAGCAGGTCCAGGGCCCTGCAGGAGACACCCCGGCTTCTTCTTACAGGTAAATTTTCCTCTCCCTGAGATTAGGATTCTTGCTCTTCACATGACTCATGAAAAGGAGTTAGCATTGCAGTCCAGTCTTCTGGACCTTTCTGGGGATGGGTCAGGGGGTTTGAGGGTCTTTTATACAATCAATATGGCATGGGAATGTCTAGATCCCTTCTCAGGGAAGGAATTCTTTACGCCTGATAAAAAATTATGGGTCATGTGATCTCTTCTCATAGAGTCTCCAGAAAGGGTCTGGGGCTCTTTTGGGATCCCTGGGGGTCTCCATCCCCCTCTGTTGGTGTTGTCCCCGCACCATGGACATACACAGGAAAACGGGCACCAAAAAGGTGCTGTCCCACCTTTCCAGGCAGGTTAATTTAACCTGACCACCTCCATGGTCACCAGAGCTTGAACATCAGAAACAATTTCAACTCCTCCCTGCCCAGGTTTCTAAAGCCCTCGAGCTCCGCACCACTTTCTCCTGGACCTCCTCCATGCCACACATGCCAGCACCTCAGTGTGACATTAAATTTAACAGTGGTTAGTCAGAAAAAACTTGATTATTTGGCTTTTGGCACTTGCAAGATATAATTCAGGTTACGATACTGAACATGCAGGAATATGGAGCAATATATATACGTATATTTACATAAATATTTACATATTTTTTACCTTTTTGGAACTACTTTTGAAAAAGGGTAGCTAAAAATTTTGGAAAAACAGCATTCCTTCCTATAATTATTGGTTTTTCTCTCAGAATTTTAGGTGTGTGTTCCGAGCACTTAAAAAAAAACAACTTTTGCCCCAAAATAATTTACAAAATTGTTTTAAAAGCTCTTGGTTGGCCCATGTTATAAGGAAACAGTAGTAGAGCAAAGGCACTGGATATTTTGCTGGACTTTCAAATTGAACTGTGCAACCAGTTGGCCTTGGCCTGCTTTCAAACAAGGATAAATATCACCAGAAAAAAATACCTCACGCACTTATACAGCTCAACATATAGACACAAGAATGGATTCTATGTTTTGTCCACTCAAAAAAATGAACCTTCTAAATTAACAACGCTGTCTTCCCCACCTTACCTATTACAAATAACAGAATAGTTCACAGCAATTGCAATTAAATGCTAATTATTAATGGCATAGCTTAAGCACCAACTACAAATAAAATTTTTAGTTAAAACTGCAAAATCAGAACATACTCAATTGAACAGAGATGTGATTTAGGGGAAAAAAATACAACAATATTTTGTTAAGCAAACAACCCACAAAAATATCTTTAAAAGAGGGATCCTCAAGAGTGTTTTGTTTGGGGACTGTTATTGGTTGGTGGTTTGTTTGTTTGTTTGTTTTCAGGGGCATGGGGGCTTTGGGGATTTTGGGGGCTTTTTCTGGTGGTTTTTTTGTTGTTGTTGTTTTGGTTTGATTTTTTTTTTTTTTTTTNAGGTTAATTTCTCTAAATGTTCTAAGTAGGATAACTAAGCTGTATTAATGCATCTACAGTTCTCTGACAAGAGCTGCTGCATTTATTTAAATGGCAGGATCGCCGAGGTTCTTGGAAAAGACCTCATGAAACACATAATCCTCTTTCAGATTCTGAAAGAACAAACTCGTGCTGGTCTTTACAATTGAAAATGGATTGGTTGATACCTAGTGAGGCATTTTTAGCATGTTACCATGAAGAAAACAAAACCTGAGTAAAATCTTTACAATCTGGATATATGTTTTTTTCATTACTCATAGGAAGGATGTCATTGAGGCAGCACAGAAGGCTCCCTGTAATGGAGAAACTTCCTCTGCTTGGAAGAGAACTAAATTGACTCATACTATAAGAAAAGCTGAACTTGGACAGAAAAAAAGGTCCCTCTTCTGCCATTACCTAAGCTAGTAAAAGTGCTTTGCTGATTGCCATGCTTGGAAGTTAGCTTTTCAGTACTTACTTGCCAGAACTTGGACAGCATTTGCTTCCAACTCAGAATAGTCTGTGAAATCTGTGAATTTGTGATTTCCTCCTAAAGTAAGATAAGTTCGCAAGATGTATTTCTACTCTTCTCTCAAATTGAATTTCTCCCTGGAGAAATCAGACATTACTTTGGTCAGCAGATTTGTTCCTTGTAAAATTGTGACTGAGTGACCAAGAGACCACAAAAAAACATATCTAGTTGTTATTAATTGGTTCACCTCTGTTTTCCTTTCATTTGCTGCCTCTCCCTGTGTTTGCAAATAATAGATAAGAACCCTAACAGGTACATGCATAAAGTAAATGCTAATGCTATCCTCTTGAGACTATTTACTCTTCTGTCTAGAAGAAACAGAGTGTGTATTTGAATCACCTCTCTTCAGTGCTCTAGACAAAGCTGTTCATGGGAAAAAACCTGTAATAGATATGCCCATACTTAACTTTGTTTTTTAAAAATTTAAAGGCTATGATTGAATCTTCAGGTTTGTGCTTTCAGAAAACACATTTGACTTATACTTGCAGAATTTAAGGTGAAAATACCCTTTACAGCAGTATATTTGTAAAATAAAAAATGTTGAAAAAGTTTCATAAAACAACATGAATTAGATGTCTTTCTAACCAGACAAACTTCCAAAACAAAGATTTGGCTAAACTCTTCTACAAGTGCTATGCTTTTCTTGCCCACAGTTTCTTGATTAGGGATGGGGGGAGGGGCAAAATGCATTAAAAGAAGTCAAGATTTCAATGTTAAGGTTTTCATTAGATTAAGAAGCTCATTAAATAATTATAATTATTATTATTGTTACAATTATTTTTATGCATGACTAGGATTATTATGCCCACGTTTACTATTTCCTACCCTCCCAGTTTTTTGATAGTTCGTTTCCCCTCTAAGGTGACTGGTATCAGGCAGACGATTTTTGGGAGTGTTATAAATGAGGCCACAGATCCAGTTGGTAAAAAAAAATGGCCAACTGCTTCTTGAAAATAAAATGACTGCTGGAACATCCAAAGGAGTCGGGCTAGTCCCAAATTCTTTACAACAAGCGAGAGTGTCACAATACATATGGTACCATATGGGCACCTCCCCTTTAGGCAATAGCCCTCAGAGGAAAGGTGCTCTCTCCCGCTGTCAGTCCTTTTATATCCTCCTTTCTTTCAGTGATTGGTGGATTTTGGGTTCTCGAGATGATTGGCTCGTTTCTCGGGGTTCTATTGGTCTTTAGCGGGAGCTCCTCTGGACCAATCATTCTTCCTGCCTTTGAATGATTGGTCAGTTAGGTCCACCAATCATTGGCCCAGAGTGATGTCCAGATTTGGAGCCTTCTGTGGGGGAAGAAAGATCCCTTCTTTCTTCTCTCTCTCCCCAGTGTCAGCCTTGCAAATACTCTAGCACTCTTTAACTGTAACTTCTTACACTCGTAACTATTCAGAACTTATAGTAACAATTATACAAACTTGTAATTACAATCATACAAAACTTGTGGTAACAACTCGTACAAAGTTACAGATGGGAAATGACACTTATGACATACATAAACATTTGTGACAGACACGTACAAAGTTGCAAATGGAAATGAAACTGACAAGATACACATCTATACACTTATAACTAAAAATGTCTACCTTTAAACCTTCATGACAGGACTGTGGTGAATTGCCACTGTTCTGAGGTTGCTGCCAAAATTGCTTGCTGCTGACAACCTCCTCACTGCTCAAGGTAACTTTTTTTTGTATTTGATGCCACAGACGGCACCTTTCTCTTTCACTGGTTTTCTGTTCTGCTTTCCATCCAAATTTGTTTTCTTTTTGATGTTTTCTGTTTGCTCAGTGCTTGATTTCCATAAAAATTGCTTTAGCCACCTCTAAAGCTGGCATCAGTCCATCCCTACATTTCTTATGCACCTGCCATCACCTTATACCTGTGCTGCACTATGCCATTATTTTCAGACATACATTGTGCTGAACCACACAAGTGTAGAGAGGGAAAGAAAAGCTGAAACAATTTAAAGATAAAAGTGGTTATACCACTAGTGGCTTTTACTAACTAGAACAGCTGTCTGCACAGCTGACATCTGTCCAACTACAGCCCAGTACGCCTTGAGGTGTATGTTAATGCCAAGGTATGGCCTCTTAAAGAAAACATTGAGACCATCTTTGCTGGACAATGAGATTGCACAGTCACACAATCTATATAAATATCTATACATTTTCTCACTGATATTTTTTCCTAAATAATTATTCATAGGAAGCTGCATTTGAGCAAATATTTATCCAGTTGAGGTCATTTTCTCTTTAGGGGAAGCAGAGGGGCAGCTCTGATCCCTGGGCTCTGTGAGCAGGGACAGGACCTGAGGGAATGGCCTGAAGTTTTGTCAGGGCAGGTTTAGGTTGGATTTTAGGGAAAGGTTCTTCCCTCAGAGGTTGCTGGGCACTCACCAGGTTCTCCAGGGAATGGACATGGGCCCCATGCTGCCAGAGCTCCAGGACCTTTTTTAAAATACTTCCAGGGATGAACAGGCTGGGATTGTCTGTGTAGGGCCAGGGCTCACACTGGGTGATCCCTGTGGGTTCCTTCTAGCTCAGGATATTCTATGGTTCAGTGTTCTTTGTGCATTTTTTAATTACTTTTCTCCTCTGGGAGATAATTCCATTGTGTTGCGAGAGGAACCATGCAAATCTGTCCCTTCACAAAGGAAAGGAAGTAATTAATGAAATAAATATTTTCAAAGAGAGGGTGCTGAACAGTGTATTTAGAGAGTTTACAAGTATTTTTTTTTTAAATGAAACCATGCAAATCTGAACAAAATATGCATGTAGGTTTATAAGATTATCAAACCAAACCTGCAGATTTTAGGAAATAATAAAAGTTTTATATTCAAATAGTACCTTAATCTTCAATAATAAAAGTTCTATATTCAAATAGTATCTTAATCTTCCGATTAAATAGGCATGAGGATATTTTCAAGTTTTATACCTATAGTTTCTTTACAGAAATGATAAGAAATGGGAAATCAGTGTAGATTTTTCAAAGAAATTAATCTCAGTGGTCAAGCGCATCATCTAGGCAGGTGCCATGGGCAATACTATTTTAATTAGCAATAACCTGAAGGTTATAGGAATCACAAATATTCTTGAGGTGAGGCTCATCTACTGCAAAACCAACTTGGATGAATATTTCCTGCTTTATTTTTTGCTCCAAGGCTAATAGATCAATTTGTGTGACAGTAAGTAGAAATGTATATTTCTGATAAAAGATGCCAGAGAATTTGTTTAAATCTTGATTCTTTCAGTGATTCTGCAGCTGCTTTACTCTGAAATGCCATGTGCAATCAACAAAGCATGTATTTATCTATGAACTCAAGTTTCATCTCATTATACACCAGCCCCTCTTGAATAGTAAAAAGGACACTGTTTCAATGCTTGAAAAGAATTGATTTATGCTTTCAATTAAAAATAATTATTTCAAATGGGCTATGATTCTGCAGGCTGTATGTATGTGCCCACTACAAATGAACAGATCTTTAAATGTTATGTCTTGGCTGTTTGAAATATTATGCTTTTTCCAACTACAAGAACAATCTGTTTTATAACTAAAAGAACTCTGAAGTTTACAGTGCATAGAGTTTCTCTTGCATAAATCTTAATAACATGTAAAAATGCCAGTTCAGGAAGAATTTATTAAAGTCCAGCAGAATTTTAAGTAAAATTAAATAAATTGTCACTCAAAATGTTTGTGGCTCCAGTGTTTTATTAGATAAGACATCTGTAAAATTATTGAAAATGCTAGCAGTTTAGCACATTTAGCACATTACCAACAATTACCTCTTATCTTTAAATCTCCTCTAATCCTTGATTTCTGGTTTGCTTGGTTTTGTCTTTTTGGGTTTCTTTTTTTTTTTTGTCTCTTTTCTGTGTTTCTGTGGAAAGCCAGTAATGACATGAATGTAGATTTCCTTAACATAAGAATCTGTCAAAAGAAAGTATCATGCTCTACTCTGCTATATATAACATAAAAATCATTGATTGACACACTATAGATTTTATTTCTGACCTTATAGAAGATTTTCAACGTTTTCTTGGAATCCAGCATGACTGACAAAGAGGATGGTCCTGATTGTAATGTTGGTAGGTGGAGTTTTAAGAATGAGGAGAATTGGCTGTGGCTGGCTAGTTCTTTTTATCCCTATCTTTTTTTTAAATTTGTTTTGGGGTATTATCTATTTTTAAAAATATTTGGGTTGTCAGAAATAGTTAAAACTTGTTTGCAGCATATAAAGGCACTTGGCTAAAAAAAAAGAAAAAAAAAAACCCAAATTCCTTTAGTATTTTTCAAGAAAGATCAAGTGAAAGAGGCAAAAAATAGCATACTTCCCATTTCTCATTGTAGAAAATGTATTCATAGGACTGCAGTTACTTCTCAAGGAGATTTATTTTAAACAACACTAATGATTTTGTATTTGTAACTCATATATTTAAAACAACTTCCGTTATTCTTTGTGAAGTGTTCTCCTTTCTTTCTGTCCTGAACTTGACCCACATCTCTTTAATTGATTTTGATTCCCCAGTGGATGAAGTTTTTTATGTCATCTCCTCTACACTGCAGCTACCAAAGAATGGAAAACTTGAGTGTCTGTGGTTTTTTTTGTGCTTGGCCTGTCAGAATTTAAATATAAGTAAACAGCTAAACAGTTGTCAACTTCATTGTAATATCTATAATGTTCTTCAGGTTTAAATTTTAATCCATGGCACCACTTGGTGAAAGAATTTATGGGGAACTCTACAATAATAAAACTATTCCTGTGTCTCCCCAAAGAGAAGTATAGAGTGAATAGAATACAGAATAGAATAACAACTACTGACACAGTGTCAGTGTACTGTTGCGGTGCTCATATTCTCTCATCATCACACCAATTAAGGCTGTAGAATTTCACAGCAATTGTTTTAATAATTTGGTTTGTACATTAGTTTTCTGCTAAAAATAAAACAAAACAACTAAACAGCAACTAAAAACAAACAAACAAACACTCAATCACAGAATCCCAGAACAGGTCAGGTTGGAAGATCCCCCAGTGGATTATCTGATCTCACCTCTCTGCTCCAGCAGGACCATCCCAAAACAGGGATGAGGTCTTCTCTCCACTGTGCCTCTTCAAGGCTGAATGACCCCAAGTTTCTGATTGTCTGTCTTCAGCTCAATAAGACTTGAATAAAGTTTTGATTAGATGAATATTTTCCTTCAGGTGAGTGAATACTAAAATTCCTGGTGCTTCGACAAGACAATGTAAGAATATTTTATGAACATACTGTTTGTTGGCAAGGGTTTGTACCCAAGGTCTTGATTTTGTGTCTTGGGGTAATGCTAATGTCATCTTAGCATGCCAGGTAGGTTTTTGCCCTGATACATACCAATTAGGTTAAAGGCTTAGAAAATTAGGTAGAAAAAGAATTGCATTTTTACACTGACACATTGCTGCAGCAGGAATATTAAATTTAATAGACATTTATAAAAACTGTAGACCAACATCCTTTCTTCCACGTAGAAACTGCTTTTTGAGTAGATAAATTAGAACCATTGAGATTCTGTGTTGGTGAATTTAAAGGCTTTTTATAAAGATATTTACTAGAGGTTTAAGGTGAACCTCTTGTTCTCTAGATCTATAGTTATGAATCAGGAATATCTGAGTTTTTTCTATCCACAGTGAATTCTTCAGAGGGATTATCTTAGTTTTGCCAAATGTTTCTCTTCACGGCATCAAAAGCAGGTTGGATTGACCAAGTCAGGCTCAATTCAGTTTTGTTTCTTTATTAATATCTTTGGATTATTGAGTAGAAGTATATTTATACTTACAGTATTTACAGGGGAAAGTTTCCTTTCCCACAGCAAGGGATGGAACAAGATTATCTTTAAGACCCCTTTCAAAACAAGCCATTCTGTGATTGATTTGGGGTGCTGCCAAAATTAATTTGAATATTTAAATTTTTTCTTGTTTGTCTTCAACATTTTTTACATCAGTTTTTGTGATTTACTCATTGGCCATTTATGAACAGTGAACACTACTGAGTGACAACACTTAAACTCTAATACTTGGTATTTATGTTTCTAATCTGAAATGCCTTTCTTTTTTTCCTTTTTTTCTCCACCTCAAATAAAAGGAAAATAGCTGTCTACTCATTACCAGAAAATCTGATAATGTGATTGCACAGAAGATGGGTAGAGAATATGAACAAAATCAGTCTATGAGAGACAGAAATATCATTCACCTGCAGAAAACTGAAATATGTGGTGCATGCCCACTCCTGGTTTACAAAAAAGGTTTTATTTTTCTGTGGAAAATACTGAAGTATTAAACACATCTCTGTCGGCCAGCTGGCAGCATCACAGAGAGAAATGGAGCAGGATCTGCTTGTGTATCTGGGCTGACAGGGCAGTTGAGCATACAGAGCACCTAATTCAATCCCTGGGGGGAATGGTTTAAGCAGTGTTAAACCTCTTTCCCTGCTGCACTCTCTGAAAAGATATTGCTGCTTCTGTGAGGTCTCAGGCTTTGAAGAGAAGGATCAGAAGGTGAACAAGAGAATCCTGTATCTGACACTTTGATCCCTGTCTTCCTTCCTGTATTATTAGAGTGAAATGAACAGAGAGAAAATGTTCTACATTCAGGGTTTTTTTTTAAGACTTGCTGGGCTGAATAGTCAACT
>VZDJ01000321.1:182560-203533 GCA_008694505.1 Cyanoderma ruficeps | reverse complement strand
TATATATATATATATGTATTTGGTAACTTTACATCTAGTTCCTGAGAGTTTTAGGTAATCTGATGTTGTTGGACAATTATAATACATTTTCACCTGATGAAAAAGGGACAAGAAAATGGTAAGAGACCAATCATGGTAAAGATAAGGAAAGCTACATGAGTAAAAATTTTTATCGGATTCTGATTATCAGATCACAGAATCAGAAAATCAAGGGCAGGGAGGCTCTGCAGAGGGGTCTGGACAGGCTCGATCAGTGGGATGAGACCAGTGGTGTGACATTCAACAAGGTTGTCTTGGTTCTTGGTTCTCACCTTGGGTCACACCATCCCCATGGAGCACTCCAGGCTGGGGGAAAAGTGTCTGGAAAGCTGGAAGAGGCCCTGGGGGTGCTGGTGACAGCAGCTGGACATAAGCCCAGGGGTGCCCAGGTGGCCAAGAAGGCCAGTGGCCTCTGGGCTGTCCCAGCCATGGTGTGGCAGCAGGAGCAGGGCAGTGACCATCCCTGTGCTGTCACTGCTGAGGGATCACCTCGAGGGCTGTGTCCAGTTCTGGGCCCTTCACGACGGGGGATTGAGGGGCTGGAGTGTGTCCAGAGAAGGGAGAAGAGTTGGGGAAGGCGCTGGAGCCCAGGAGCAGCTGAGGGAGCTGGGAAAGGGGCTCAGCCTGGAGAAAAGGAGGCTCAGGAGGGACCTTCTGGCTCTGCACAACTCCCTGACAGGAGGGGGCAGCTGGGGGGTCGGGCTCTGCTCCCAGGGAACAGGGACAGGAGGAGGGGGAACAGCCTCCCCTCAGGGGAGGGTCAGGTTGGACACCAGGAGGAATTTCTCCATGGAAAGGGTGGTCAGGGCTTGTCAGGGGCTGCCCAGGGAGGTTTGGTGTCCCCATCTCTGGAGGTGCCCAAGGAAAGGGCTGGATGTGGCCCTCAGTGCTCTGGGCTGGGGACAAGGTGGGGATTGGGCACAGCTTGGACTTGATGGCCTTGAAGATCTTTTCCCTCCTAAATAAATGGGTTTGTTTTGCTGTGATTCTGTGTGATATCTACATCTTCACGTATATATATATAATCTGTATCTAGTTATATCTATATATGTACATCTATATCTTTATCTATATCTCTATCCATCTATAACAGTATTTATCTATATATCCTCTGTATATCCATATTTCTCTCTCTGTATATCTATATCCATACCTGCATTTATATCTGTCTGTGTATCCTCTCTCTAATCTGTAGATACATCTATAATGGTATTTCTGATTCTGATATTATTATATTTCTGTATGGCATGACATGGCAGCTTTATAAATTTTTCTCCAAATTTGTCTCCAAATTTTCGTAAAGTTTATCTGTGTGTCACACAACTGACCTTAACCAGCTGCAAAACCCAACAATGGCTCAGGTCTCTGGATTCTGCCTCATTTGCTAGATGGAGGTGTTTTTCATATGTATTTTAATCAATTAGACAGTTGTATATCAAATATATTTATACTATATGATAGTTGTGTATCATAACTCTGATGTTATGACTTGCCTCTTGCCACAACTGCACGTCCTATATATTTTGTACAATCTTTAGCTATAATTTGGTATTAATAAGCAAGGGATACATAATATTATTTATTGAAAACATATTTGTCTGTTTTGCTTCTAAAACTAGATTGTCACCATGATCAGTGGACATTCTCTGTGCCCCATCCAAGATGAAATAGGTACAGTCTTGCCAATAACATTTTTTATTGGGAATGCCTCTTATATTTAAGAACTTTCTCAAAAATTGGTGGTAAAATATGTCTTCTGTCAGTACTACTTAGAGACAAGATGTTTTGCAGTATGTTAGAAATTTGAGAAATAAATTGTGAATCAAATGACTGTTAGGGTTGTCCTTTTGTACCAGGAATGAATGAAGGTCCCTCTTCAGCAATCTAACTGGGAAATATTCTGGAAAACATTCTGCATCTTCAAACTCATGGAAAACTTTCTGCAAAAGAAAAACAAACAAATGAACAAACCACCAACCAAAACAAAAAACAGAAAACAAACAAAAAAACCTCCCAAAACAAAAAACCAAAAAGACACAATAAACCCACCCCCATACACACACAAAAAACCCAAAAGAAAGAAACAAAACAGAAAAATAAAATCAAACCAGAAACCCAAACCAAACCAAACCAAAAAAACCCCCAAACTAAACAAAAAACTAAATAAAATCAAATAAAAAGAGCCACAAAAAACCCCAAAAAACAAAAAAACACCCTAGAAAACCCTCAAAAAACCAATAGAGAAAAACAAACCAAAGCACACACAAAAAAAAGCCATGAAAACGAAAGAAAAAGAATCTCCATAAAGTTGCTTTTGAACTGAGAATGTTTCTAAACAATAAGGAAATTAGGTAAGGAAAACGTAGGTAGTATTCCTGGTTTTGTTTTATTAGAACTTTTAACAATACCTTAAGCAAAGTAATCCTGTAAAAACGTCAGGTTTATTTACTTCTTCTTGTGATTAACGTGTAGGTTTTATCTGTGCCCAAGAATCAAGTAGTGAAACACTACAAAAGATGGTCTTGGGAAAGCACTGTAGTTCACTGAATGGTGCTAAGGAAAATTGTAGTGATAAGAAAACATCATATTTTTAACATAATTTACGTGGCTAGTCTGGTAAATTAATTTCAACTTGAAATAGTTCCTTAAAGCACTCCCTCCAGCAACCTTTGAATCCCTTCAATACCTTTGCAGGGCCTGTTTCTCTCAATACTCACACCATTTTCTTAAGCACCTAAACAGTGGCAGTCTGTCAGACAGCTGGCACAAATTGGTTGGCTAGTATTTTTGAAACAAAAGTGTTTATCAGAAAATATATACTAAAATAGTATATGTACACCTGACCTTTCAAACAATTGCTGACTTCCTAGATGGAGAAACGTGCTAGTTTGCAATCACTCCTGACTTTTTCTGGCTCCATATTGATCTCTAGAGCTTTTAAAGTATTTCTCCTTTCCTAATCCACGTGGTGCAGCTCCAGGGTTCCCCCACACTGTGGTGCCTCTCAATGAGGTGAAATGATTCAACCATGTGTTTCATCCCAAATGGTAAGACTTTTGGGTTTTCCATTGCTGAAAGACTTCTTAGTTACCTATTTGGGGTGATTATCTGCCTGTTACATCTTATTCCTCAATAGAAATTACTTTAGTCCTACATAATTTTTTTTTAGACTTGTCAGTAAAATATTACAAAACTTAGTGAAAAAAAAAGAGAGAAAACAAAAAGAAAAAACACATGATTTCTATTATTGAAAGAAATCTTCTTCCTCCTGTGCTGACACTTTGATTTCCTGAACTCCCTCCAGCTTTATTCAGGCAGTGTTTTAGAGAAAAAGCCAGAACTTCAGATCTTTTATTTCACCTTTGGGTGCCAGACCTTTATACATGTGCACACCTGACAATCATATCAAGCACTCTGTTCAATTGTAAACCAACATTTCACCACCAGTGTTTGACCAGAAAGAAACAGAGGAACCTTTGTTCTCAGCATCCTGACTAATGTGTCTGGGCTTTGTAAAATATAACATAGTATTTTTTGATTTTTCTTTTCAAATGCTGGTACTTCAACAGACTCTTCTTGGATGCCAAAGTGAGATTAGAAGGTCAAATTTAATCCTGATTTGCACATTAATTAACCCAAACAAGACCTCTTAGACCAATCCATGAGGGTCAATTCCTTGAAGAAATTGAACTAGCTTTTTTTTTCCCCACAACGTTTTATGTTTCTTTTATGAACTAGTGATAACTTAAAACTTTAGAGATACTGCAAAACCGGTAATAGGAGTCAAAGAATAATATTGGGTTTGTTGTTTACATGGATTACATTTATTAGTAACGACAATGGAGTGTGGGCTCTCATCAGCATTCATCACATTCCTTATGTGAAAAATATATGAACATGTCACCAGAAAGTATTTGGTGTACCTTCCTATTTTTAAACTTTTAGATTCTGATTTTTAAAAAAGTTTGTTTTAATGTCTTTTAGATGGTATTTTTTTTGGTTACAGTTTTTTTAACTAAAAAATCTATCTCACAAGATGAAGGTGTTTTTTTTTTTTTATCATCACAGCATAAATATCCACGTCCTAAATTTTAAATCTAGAAGTGAAAGACTCTTTCAGGAAGGCAAAAAAAAGCAAAATAATGTAAACCTCTCACCAGTACTGTGAGGACTGAACTCTTTATAATTGTTTTCATGCATTCAGTAACAAATATTCACAAGATTTATTATCTGCTACTTCTCATTACCAAGTAGGATGAATCTAAAACCAGAAACCTGTTCCCACCAATGGCTGAATGATGTCTCCATGAGCAAGTTTACAACTCATATTAAGTCCTTCACCTGCAGAAAAAAGAAAATCCTTTTTTATTTTATACCAATGCTTTCTTCCATTTCACCTTAAGGTATTCAGTAGGAAAACAACATAATGTACTTTAAAAATTAATTGTGATGTATCAAGATCCTTGAGAGTTACTGCTGTTCATGGTTTATTTCACCTAATCTGTTCAGTTTATAGCACTTAATTTGTTCATCTTTACGCTTATTTATTCAATTTAATACTCAGAATTGAAACCTGTACCTGATGAAAAATATTTGACTGAAATTCCCAGTATTAAGAAATTGGTGAAACATTTTATTGTTGCTGTTTCATAGACATTGAAGTCAATCCAGTCAAGGGCTCGATTCCTTGTAATATTTATAGCTCTGGGGAACTCTTCTATCCACATTTCCTATAACTGTGCTTTGATGAAAGTAAAAAGTTATAAAGTTACATGTAAGGAGATGCTTTTAGCTGTGATATTGGAGTATAAATTATCACATAATGCTACATTGAATGTGACTTTTTAAAATAGGACTGTTTCATCAGTAGAAAAGAAAATGTGTGATTTTCCAGAAAATGGTAAAAAAAAAAGTGTTCTTTCACTGCCTGAGAAGGGAAAAAAGAGACTGTGAGAATATCCTAGATAGCAGCAAGGCACTGATTCAGTGGATGGTAATGTCCTAAAAGTATTTTTTGTTCAAAGATTATTAGTATAATATCATTACTAGTGCATTTCACAGATTGCTGAATTATTTTACCTTTTAGAAACTTCATGCAGATTAAGACATCGTAAACTACCCAGTACTTTAGAATCATTTTTTCCACCAGACATTTTTCTAGCAAGCATTTCACTCAGCTGCTTGTCAGATTTGAATTTCACAGGAAAANAAAAAAAAAACAAAACCAAAAAAACACCAACCTCAAAACCTCTCAGCCCATTAGGAATAGGTAGAATTGTTTGCAATTATCCTCATGGTAGGATACTAATGTGGTTGGAATTTCTGTTCACATCAGAGGTTTTACCAGGTGAACAGGGCAGGGGTATTCTAGTGCTTTACACAGGATTAGGCGCCCCTACACAGATCTGACATTTCCAGGCTTCACAAATACTATGGGATGCTGCCTGAGACCCCTTTTCCTCCTCAGCTACTTGTATATCAACAGCTAACCTGTAGGGAAACTATAGAATGTCTTAACCAATTAAACACAGAATTATGAAGAGGTCAGAGTGATACAAAACTGACAGTGTCTCACAGGTACCCCTATCTGTAGCAACAAAAATAGAAAAAAAAAATTCAATCACATTTGGATTCAGCTAATAAAGGGATCATCTTTCTTGTTAAACTTTGTTGATTTGGTAGAAGAGGCGCATCCTGTGGACTACTGGGCTTCAAAGACTTGAAAGTGTGGCATCAAAATGTTCATTTGTAATGACACCTTGTAAAATTCACGTTGATTTAAATGGCTCTGGGTTTTCTGTTCTGCACAGAGGTATTTTCTCTTAGCTAGATAATTTTAACTTTATGGACAAAAATTACAGAGGAGGAAATGCCTCATTCAGCAGATAACAGGTTACAGGTACCAGAATTTTTGGTGCTATAAGAGAACTCCCATGTGACAGAGAAAGTTAATTCCTGCTTTAGCAACACCAGATCACCACTCTGTAAATGCATTTAACTGTTGTTTAGTGGAATTTCTGAAATATTTAATTATAGCATGATTTTGCCTCTTCCTTTAAATTTTGTAGCCAGGGATGCTGGTTTACAGCTCTCAGCTGGGACATTTTTTCCTATGGGTGCAACAAAGGAAAAATTTGTTCCTTATTGTATTACTGTGAACCTTACAGAGACAACTTCCGTGCTGTGAATCTCTCTTTCACTTTGAGTAAGAAATCTGTCTTGTGGGTGGAAAAATAAATTTGTTTCCTGCTGTGATTGGTTCAGCATCTTGGCTGGCTGACAACTCTGTCGTGACACTTTAGTATGTTGTGCCAAAAAATCACTAAGGAGATGCATAAGAATATAAATCCATCAGAGCTTGTTGTTGCTCTTAAACATTCTTAACGTTCTTAAATAATCCTGTATTCCAGAAAAAACTATTATTTTTATCTTAGTTTATCATTCTTTTTCAGCAATTATGTTTAGTACAGGCACGGGGTCACCCAAGGGTTTCCAATTTGCTGGCAAATCAAGGGTATAAAATTCTAGACATTCCTACAATGTCCATTCCCAGTCTTCCTGAATCTGTTTTATAACTATAACCCACACTGGTGTTTACATTGCCAAATTCACTCATCTGTGCCACACATGCAACCTCTGAGGGTCACTCAGTGCATGCTCTGGGTCTTTTATATGTAAAAGCTACTACCAGAGTTAAATTAAATGTCTCTACCATGTTTCATCCCAGAGTTGGTGTTTCATTTTCATATCCTGCCTCTCAATCAAAGAAAATAATATAGACCTCTGAAACTTACTGAAGTTAATTGTAGACAATATTGTAAAACTGTTTAAATCATTGTAAATTTATAAATTAATTAAAACAGGTGGTTTATCTTGATATTACTTTCAAGACCATTACTGCACTGCACTGAACATTAGGTTTTAGGTATTTTAGCATAATTGGAAGTATATCAAGAAACAAGCAAGTTTAAAACCCATATTAAAAATTGAAAACTGTTCCTGTAAATCACAGATTTCACTGGATAGTCCGTAATTCTACATCTAATTCCAAACTGTACTCTGGATATGTCTCTAGCAACAGCAATATGTCTGAAAACAAGATTCAGGAAAAGCCTATTCTGATGCAGAAATTATTCTGACATCTATACAACTGTGCATACAGTATTTGCACAAATGCAGTAATTGTTATGGAATTTTTGGACATTTTCTTGTTCAGAGAAGCCTTTTACTCTTCACACTCCTAGTCAAGATGTTTTACCTATTCTAAGCTTTTGTGAAAGTTTAATAAGATGACTAAAAAAAATCTCCTTATTCACCTGTGGTCTGAAATTTGCATGTTTAGTGCTTTAGAAACTGAATTTTTAATGTTCACTATACCAAATTATGACAGCCTATCAGCTCAAGCGTACAAATCTCAGTCATTTCAGACAGAAAAGAAAGACTAACAAGCAGACCATCATAAAACATTAGTAAAGTTTTTGGTTTTTTTTCTCAAATTAAATNAATACATGGCTAGACCATATGATTCCTTTCCAGAAGAGAAATATTGAAATAATTGTATTTTTTGAAGAAAAGGTTAAGTATATCTTATCTTTTGCTTTTAGCTCATTCTGCTGAAGTTGCTTTCTGTTGCAGAAAGCTGGATTGATATCTGCTCAGTTTCAAATCTCTCCTACATATCTTTTTCTTGTTCTGTCTTCTGCACCTTAGTGGACTGAATAATTTTGGTTTTGATGAATCTGTTTTCAGGGTGTTCACTCCAGTGCTTGACTGAGCACTAAATGCAGCAGTCACTCTCACAACCTCTACAAAAGGTTTTCCCTGCTGAGTTTCTGCTGTAGTCCATGGATCAACACATAATGTGAAGCATAAAACATCAAGAGAGAGCACCAGTAGTCTTGTTTATTATAAACAAAAATTAACCCATGGGCTGCACTGGAATATTGCTGGTATCCCTCAATTATAGTAATTTCCTTGCTAAAATGGTGAATTCTCATGTCTGAGATACATAAAACAGATTGCAACAAACATGAGATGTGGGAGTCTACTGGTGTGACTTAAATGAGTCTGTCAGTTCATTTGGTCTTTAAATGCTACTGCTCATCTGATTTTTATTTTTTTTTTTAAATTTCGTGCAAAGGCGTTGATGAAGTGTGTGCTTCAGGAGTTCCACCACATTAAATTCTGCAGAGTCACAAAATTTCAGAAACTTTCATAGCCAAAATGATGTCATCTGTCAATTTAAACTTTTACCAGCATGACCCATCCAAATGGTACAGAGGTTTCTGCCAATCATAAATACAACTTTCTAAATTCGGGCTTATCATTCCTAAGAGATTCTGTTCCACTGAACAGAAGTTATTGCTTATTGCCTACATATCTATATCTTTTCCGAGCTTGCAACATAAAAAAATTGTACTTTTCTGTTTCAAAAGTCTTCATAAGTTTCCATACATTTGTGAAATTTGTTTAACATTTCAGGGAAAGAATGTGAAGTATGATGTGTTTTTCTATTCTTTCCACTTTTATCTGCTAGGTTCTCAATATCCACAGCTGACTTTAAATTCTTCTCTTGTCAATAAGAGACAAAATCAGTAGCTACCCACCTTTCCCTAAACTTCAATCACAGTTTGAATTTTATCTGCATTTGGAGAGAATGAACTGGAGGGCATCTCTTGATTCCTTTGAGTTACTTGGGGTTTTAAGAATTACAATGTTTGTGAAGAAAGTAGGTATTAACACATCAGACTGAATCAAATTATTGATGTTCCATATATTTTCTCATTGACCTTATATATCAGCATTCTGTGACCACATGAATATTACTACTTTAGAGAAGTGATATTTACCAAAAACAAATACAAATATGGGTGTATTAGCCAAGGAAAAGTGTGGACAGATATCTCAGGCCTTACTGCTGGGGGCCACAGATCATCTCTCTGTCTTCCCACATGGAGAGTGATTCTACAAGGCATCTGAAGATTTTGAATAAATCTGAACAGATTTTAATTTTTTTTTTCTCAAATGCAATGTCTTGTGGACCCAGAGACAGACAGTCTGGCTCTCATCCTGTTATTTCAGAATTATTGATTCCATTCTGTCTCCATATAACATAAAGCTCTCAAAGCACTAAACTTGAAGCATGAAAGGGACTAAATTTGAGGTGAAAGATACTAAAGGAGAAAGGAAGTCTTGAGGAAGAATAATTTTTTTCTGTATTTTTTTTGTCCCCCATATTAGACACTTAGATTCAATGGTCATATTGCTATTCACTGTGCAAATGTTTCACCCCTGCTAATGTGCTTCTGCAGTTCATAAGGTACTCCAGATGCTGCTTTTGGGGCATTATTTCTGGACATGAAAGCAAAAACTTAATAGGTATTTGTAACTCTAGTAGATGTAGTTCATTACCATTAGTCACCACAAGTAGTTTAAACACAGATTTCAATGTCTGTCGTGAAGTTTGTTTGGTTTAACCTTCTCTGTGTCTTTTTTATATTCCAAATTAGTGTTCTGTAATCTAAATTACATGCGATTCTATGGTCTGTCCAAAATAAGGGATTAGTGGCTGCAGAATATTTTTCTAATATAAAGAAACTTTAGGCATGATTTTTAAAAAGTAGAAATGCAATTATTTTTCATCAAGGTTTCAAGTGAAACCCAGAGTCAATCCTCTGTTAAGAGGATATGCATCTCGACAGAATTTCAGGTATTTCTATAGGAAAAGAGAGAGCTTAAGCCTAGAAGGTAATTAAATAACTTTTTATAATCTCTGAAATGAAAGGGGAAAATAAAAAGCAGGGAGAGGTTTTTGCTTTGGAAGCTTAGCCTCAATATTTTTGCCTGAAGCCATTTTAATTCCTTAGAGATTCCACAGACACATACATACATACAGAGACAATATTGCTAACTTACTCTTCTCAACCTAAACAACCCTTTTGACCAAATCCAAAATCCCTGAGTCTCAGTAAATCTATTATTTTAATTTCAATAAAGTACATGTAAGACCTCAGGATGAAACACTTTTGTAAGGATTATAGAAAAAAAATTGTCTTGATCATTCCTCACTACCTCCTGTGTGTGTCCTGATTTCCAGTCTCTAATTATATCTTCTCTAATTGCCCAGGTGTGTAGAAAGAACAACCAATGTTTTTTATATTGCTGACTCACTTTTTTCTGATTAACAACATCAGGATGTGGTCCTCAAATGACACACCTTAGTTCCTCCATATTTTTATGTGTTATGGTTACTAAATGTGACAAACAGAGCTGGAAAACCTTCCCTTACACCAGAACAGACAGAAGCCTAATGTGTTTAAAATTTTATATTTGGGCTGGGGATGTGACAAGCGCTATGAGTTGAAGATAGGAAGCCTGTAAGTGGTTTTGACAATGTTGGAGAAAACTAAAAGCTCTAAAAATTTGGAAAAAGCCGAACAACAGTGCCCTAAGATAAATAATGCTGCTGTTCTCCTCAGAGATTTTTTTTTCTTCATTGTTCGTGTTGTTGTTGCTGTAACTAATAGTTAAACTTTTTTCCTCCCCACTCCCCAGCCCCCTTCAGAATGTTTGATTATATTTCAGCTATAACATACAGAACATATTTGTGGAACACTTTCAAAAAGGAAAAGCAGCTTTTCCTGAAAGATTTGACTCACGTTATGTGAGTTTAATACTGGAAGTTAGATCTTCTGGCTGCTATACTGGACATTTCCTCTGTAGCAAGGCCAGCACCTAAATGAAAAATGACTGTGAAGCAGACCAGGTGGTGCAGGAAAGCAAATATCCTGGTTGTGCACTTCTAGGAGGTTTATTTTTGGTCTGTGGACTGCTTGTCCTCTTTGTCTTCAATTATTACATCAAAGAATTTATCATTTATGACCTCCCTCACGCAAGAGAAAAATGCCCATTTAGAGTTTTGGACTCTCAGGTACGCTATCTGAAAAGAGCAGCTCCATCTGGTTTATATTTGTCTTTTACAAAATCAATAATCAACCATTACTGGACGTCAGGAAACACACATGTGGGGAATTGCCATCAGTTATCCTGCTCCAGAGCATAAACTATTTGCCGGGGAGAGATTAAGTTGAAGTTTCCTTCCCAATTAGGTATGACTGTGGGTGCTGCTGCAATGTTTTGTACCTTTCTTTGCATTGTTTTGTGTTTGCCATCATGGAAATAGAGACACTTTTGGTTTTTTTTCCTTTAAAAAATGTCTGGGATGGTTTCCTTGAATCCTGTGCAGCATTAGATTAGAAGCTCTGACAGCTGAAGAAACCTTTCTAGCTTGATCAGAACAGTATTAAAGGATTTCAGAATAGGCAGATTTAAGGTTGTTAGGCATCTGTTTCAGGTAACAATACAAAATTGTCAAAACATCCAAGTCAGCACAAATACTAAGATCTCCCATTAATATATATATATAAATCTATCCAGCTTCCATTAATATAAAATCAGCTTTGGAAATAATTTTAACTAACAATTCTAGGCAGCAGAAAAATATATTCTGTCTTCTATCAGAAATTTCTGAAAGGATATGCTGAATAATGGAGGCGAATTTACCAATTTAACCTTGATTCTGTTGGCCGTTTTAGGTGATGTATTTCTGAGAGTTAAGTGTTTTTCCATCTTGTCTTATAAAATCAACAGCAGTAATAACTGCACTTTCCAGCACATTATTCCTGAGGCTTTGATTTCTGCACTTAGGAAAAATCACCTTTTTTTTGGTGACTTTCGGAATAATTTTGCTGTTTGTTCACATTCAGAAGGAGCTTCACAAACATTGTTCAACTGTTAATGTGCCAGAGAATGAGTCACTAGGCTTTCAGTAAGAAAAACAAGAATTTCCATAACGGTGTGTTATCCAATTTTACAGGGTTTTTTTTTTTTCTTTCAACTTTATATAAATAAAGTCTTTTTAATCCCAGTTTTACTGATTAACCAGGAATATGAAGCAATGTGTTTCCTTGCTCTTCTAAACTGAAGAGCTGGTTTAGGGCAGCCATGGATCAGGGGTCAGGAGTGTCAAAATCTTTACTTTTTACAAAGAAGGTGAAAAACTTCCATTTCTGTACATGTTGAGCCTGGATTATCACTATTTCCATAAAAACAAAAATTAATTTCGGAATTATACACAGTATTTTCCTCTGAAATGATGGGTTTGTTTATAACTTTCTGTTCATATTTGACAAGATTTAAGTAGACACAACCTGAATAGGTAATAATTTATCTGACTATTTTAAAAGGCTTTAACAAAAACAGCAACAATAATAATCATAATCCTTAGCCTGGAATGCTGTAATAAACTATTTTCTATTGTAAAGCTTAATGCAGAGGTACACTTCAAGAAGGTGAAACTTACTTTTTAAAAATCATGTCAGAATTACTAAAGATTTTATTCATATCTTCTTAATACATGCTGTTGTTAATTCTTTAACCTGAAAAACCTCTGACATTGAAGATATCTTCAACCAGCTAAGCGGTGATTTCCCAAGAGGATAGAATAATTTAAAAAATAAAACTCTGTTATACAGTTTTTGAAGTATCTTGTGAGAAGTAGACACTTCCTATTAAAACGTCTTGTATTCCAGATAATTAATTCACTTTAACAATTATCAATCTTAGTTATAATTTTGGGTTTTCTTTAACTCAAATTGAATATTGTGTGGCTGCAAGATAAGTTATCAATTAATTAGCAGCTTTTAGTGCCAAAATAGGAGCTCTTGTCTGAAGTGTCCTTATGTTCTATGTCTTGCATAAATGCATTTCAACTGTAACATGCAATGTGATAATATTCTGAAGGTTCTGTGATTTTAAGATTGCTGAAGACACACAATGGAAATCTTATACTCAATGCAGATTCAGTTGCCTGTTACAATAATTTCTACAGCACCAGGAAGTATTTCATAAAGCATCTATGATTTTAAAGGACAGGAGGAGCAATATTTGTTTTGGTGAGCCCTGTAAGTACTCACTTTTTATATGTTATTTGTCTTTGGCAGTGCTTAATGGAAATAGAGCTAGCAAAATCCATGGCTATATAATTTTTATAGAAATCCCAGACTTGTTTTGTTTTCTGTCTGAGCTAAACATTCATAATTCAGCTCTGATACAAAGGCCACATTTCCGAAAAAATATGGCAGGAAGCTTTTACCAATAAACAAAATTTCTTAGGATCAGAGAACAATTAATATGAATCTGCTTCTTCAGAAAGAAACCTCACATTTTTTGTAATTTGAGAGCATGCCGCTTATTGCTCTGTTTGTAGGGATTGTCACACCTGCATATTTTAATAAATAAAAAATTATAATTAAATTAAAAATGATCTGTGTTTCTGACACATACGTTTCCCCATCCTCGTGTTAGAAATACCTTCCAAAATTTTGGCTGTGTTCCCAGTCTGAATACATTCATTGTTATTTTACACCCCTATCAGAAATTTTTGGCTTCAAAAGCTCTTCTTCTGGTCTAGAGTTGACCTTCAATGTATTTATAAGATGCAATTATAGAATCTCTTAGCCTTGAATCTTGCTCAAGAGTGTATTTTTCCCTTAATAGCTCTAAAATTATCTTATGAAAAATCATTTTGTTTCAATTTCTTCATTAAACACTGGTGTCCAGAGTTATTTTCAGACAAACCTTTATGGATTTAGTTCAGTGTTATTAACACGGCCCTAGAAACACCTCTATTTCCATTTGGAAACATCACATTTTGGGTGTGATATAAGTCACTGGTGTAGCCATTACTTGGTGAGGCTGTTAACAGTTTTTCTAATTTTCCTTTTTTTGTATTTTTTTTGGTGTGTGTTTGTGTGTGTGTTCATGGTCCTCCTCTATCTCTGCAACAAATTCTTCACTGCATAATGATTCCTGCATTAATCTGCTGCTAAGTTCATTAACGGTGTTTCACATGGGCCCACACTGAGTGACTAAATCCACCCAGCTCCTAGAAAATCATGTCAGTCACCTTGCTGCAGGAAAGGGGGAGAAATTTTATTATTCTTTAATAAATTCATCTCCATTACCTTTTCTTACATCAGAGTTGCCAATGTTTTCAATTCTGTGGTAATTCTATATATTCATTTTTTATGAAAATGTATTTTAATATCAATGTTCTTACTAACTTTCCTCCAGACTTAATGTTACCTTCTTTTCTTTTCCTAAACTGAAGCCAACTGCTTATCCTTTTCTTATGTCTACTCAAATTATCAATTTCTTCTTATTGCATATTAGTTGCATTTTCTTTCTTTTAGTCTAAGTGAAGAACTTAATATAAATCTCAAAATATACCTTCTTGAAGCTCCTATTTTACTACATTTTTTGACCTCAAATGGTGGGTTTAATTTCCAAAGAGTTTCTTATATTAGAGCCAAACCTTTGGTTAATTATGAAAATCTACTTGAAATACGTGTGAAATTAGTTCAGAGTGCCTTCTGACATGTTCTTTTACTCTTATTATAACAAGATTGAAGAGAGAATATGCATCTTTCATATGAAAATCTTCCAAATTTTTCAAAACTCTCCTCCATTCTTCATAATATTCCATATATATGTTCCAACTATAAACTATTTCACGAGACTATACAAAAGTCAACATTGCAGACAGGCAATGCAAGAATCTAACAGAAAATATAGAGCATGTTTCTTATCATTATAACTTTATATTTTAAGTCTCATAATGGTTGGGTTTGGTTTTTTGTTCTGTTTGTTTAAAAAAAAAAAATTCTATGAACATTTTATAACACCAGGTCCTAAAAACACCCTTTGAAAATGATGATGTAACAGGTGTAGTGATTTTATGGTTAAACCTTTATTATGGTTTTGTAGGTTTTTTCTGTTTCTTCTGAATGACACAGTAATTAACTTCCAAAGTGTAAGCAAGCCACTAAGTATTAATAACTCGATGCATTCCTGAAATTCTCCCAGGAATACAAATGAGAGATGAAATTTTGGAATGTACCAAGGATAGAAGGTACAGTTTTAGGAACAAAATATTCTAACAGGGCTCTGCCATATGGAGGAAAGAATTTCTTTGCATGGTTTCAGACTGATTAGCAAAAAGCTTTGTATCATCTATCTTTCTGTATAATTTGTGAAAAATACTTGGTGTATAAAACAAAACTCTACCTTGGGATAAATGGTTAAATGTCTGTTTATCTTTAATGTTTCAATATCATACAGGACTTACACAGAATTGGGTTTTTCCTTGTTTAAGGTTTGAATAACTGGCAACTACACTACATCTCCTGTTAATTTCAGTTTTACAGAGGAGAAAAAAATGTATTTCCTCCATTTTCTCTGTGTAAAATACACGATTTCCTTAAAGTCTATTTATTTTGCTACAATACTGCTACATTGTGTACTATTTTTCATGTAATTCATCAAAATAAAAACTATTACTCTGAATATATATTCCTACCGCTTAGCATGGCAGGGAAAATAAATATCCCATGTATCTCAAAATACATATTTGTATTTTTAAATGTAATTTTAAATTCATGCCATTTCTACAAGGGTAAGTATCTAAAATGCCTTTTCATTGATTTATCTTTTGTGGTGTTCGTCGCTAAACTCTTTTACAACAAAACTGAGGAAGATGAATATTTGACAATATTTTTTTCCTTATTTTATTTCGATTAATAATTTACAAAAGGCAGCATATCTTTAGAGCTGCTGAGCAAATAAACCCTCTTGCTGACAAGAATAAGATAACTGCTTTCAAAATCACTATTCTTGTTATTCACATGTGTTTAGTAGTGTTTTCTCTAAACTTTTAAGTGAAATAGGATATAGAAATAGGATTTGGGCTCACAGTAAGATTGCTGGATTCTAGACCATAATGGTTGGGTCCATCCCTGATGCATGTGGTTGGACTGTGCAGTCAAATAGTGACTCAATTCCTTTTCCACAATATGCTGAGCAATTTTTCTCTTTTTTTATTGTAAATATTTTAATTTTCAAAATATATTTATATTTGTATATATACACACACATATATAATTTATTTCTTTATTTGAAAATGTAGATTGGAGCAACCTTTGTAGGAGGCTTAGTTAAAGGTTGGACAACTTCATGGGTGTGCCTAGAAAAGGTACATTTTTATATGTACCTCATCCTGCTACTCCTTAGCAAAACAATGAATCACTTTTAATTTTATATTGTGATAAAGAACAGCAGCTCAGACAGGATGATAAAAAAAGATCTGTATCCAAATACCACTGACATATGTGTGAGCTACTCCCAAACAGGCATAAATGCTGAACGAAATGTGTTCAGATAACTGTGTTACAGACAACTACCTAACAAGATTTTTAAAAATGATTAATTCCATGAGGAATCACAAAATTAGCTTAAAGATTTTGCCATGTTCCTAAAAGATTTAAATATTTTGTGCCTCAAAACCTGTTTAAAACCTGTTTCAAAGCAAAGTTCTGTCCATCTCCAAGTTATGCTAATGGTCTCATCATGATCTACTTTTCTGTAAATTGTCATTTTGAAATTATTGCATAAATTATTACATAATTTATCAAACAAAACCCACATATATATGGTGTTTTCATTAGGCAAGTTGTCTTCAAAAGTATTTTTCAATGTCAGAAGAAGTCCATAACTTGATGTGGAGTTTTTTCTACTTAAAGATTTATGTTCACTACTTGTTTTTTAACTACAGCCAATACTTTAATTTTTCACTTTAAAAATACGTCCTGAAGCTCTTGGGGATGGATCCACAGGTTTTGTCTCTTAGAGATCATGGGGGCTACTTGCTATGGGTGCAGATTAAGGATATATAATGATGCAGAAGTGCCAAATCTGAACTCCTAAGCACAGGATTGGGCTGAATTTGTGCCCAGATGATGAAGCAGCATGTTTATCCACACAGGTGTGGGAAGATGCAAGGTGGTGTGAAGAAGGAAAAGACTCACTGAGATGCCAGCAGGGAGGTACTAGCTTTGGAGAGAGAACAGAGAGCCATATGGCTCCCAGTCAGGGTTTGGCTGGTGCCTTGTCAGATCTGAGTGTGGGCAAGAGATCTTCAGTCACAGATGTGTCCTCTGCATCCCTGCAATTCTGTTATGAATGTGACAAATTTGTAGCCTGTGCTCACTATAACCACCCAAACACCAGGCACCGTTTTTACTGTTTTTTGAGAACGTGATTTCTTTTTAATCAACAGGTCTGCAAAAAGAAATTTGTTTCTTCCTCTTGCGTGTTGTAGTAAAGCTGCCAACTTCTGCAAGATCTGGTCTTAAATAAAGCATGTCTCAGCTTTCCAAAATCCAGCCTTGTCTTTCCTGTTTTCTCAGGTGATAGGGCAGAGTGCTGCTACTTTTTCTGTTTGGATTTGAAGGTTTCAAGGGCAATAGACATTAGTTAATTAACAGTGGCTCTCTTGCTGGCAGTACTTATATTGAGGTAACATCCCAGCACAGCTTTAACATACACAAATAAGTCTTGGAAGCCTCCTCTAACAAGCTGGCAGAGGGTCAAAGAAACTAGCAGGGAAGAATACAAAAAACCCCAAAAAAATCCAGGCTACTATCCAAATACTGAAGGCAATAATCATTATTACAACCTTATAAACATTAATTCCTTACATACTACATAATTTCTTTATTAATTACAAGCATTCCATGCCTATGTTCTGTTGTGCACTGCATTTTTCTCAATGTTTGGAGGAAAAAAAAAGTGGAAAGAGAGTTTCTTGGTGACTTATGATAATTTCCAATTCCTCACCAGAAGACTGATACCCTGCCAGTAATGGACCAAAAGTAGTTATGGCTCTTTTTGCTGCACAATACCTCTTTTTCAGTACAATATCATTCATGAACATCATCCAGAATTGGGGTGATGTCACCAGAATAGTTATGGAAAGTAGGTATAGTTGTAGCATAGTATATCTCAGAAAAAAGATTCAGGAATTTCACTTTGAAAGGAGAAGATAGACTGAGACTGAGAAGATAAATTTATTATATTTAGTTCTTAAAGAAGGAAAAAGAAAAACAGAAAAAAATGAACTGAAAATGAATGGTAATTTTTCAATAGCAAGAGATTACATTTGCATTAAGTAAACTAATTCAAACTGTACCAATTCAAACATTTTACACTACCCATAAAAACCTGTAAAAGTCCTGAATTACCTTGTTCTTCTTGTCATATAGTAGGGACAAAAAACACCTTATCAAGGAAGCATTATCAGTTTCGGAAATGTTTAAAGGCTTAATTAAAAATTAAGTCATGGTATAATCATATTTAAAAAAATTCTAAAGCAAAGGATGTAAAAGAATAAAAAAAATATCAATATAACGACTGACATGCCTGATGTAAAAGTGAAACCAAAAGCAGATTAAATTTTTACAAAGACTTTATCAGGCACTTAAATCAGACTTGTTAATAAGCAAGCACAATCAATAATGGGTATGAGAGTCAATACTAATTTAATACTCCATTACTCTGTGAATAGAGACAATGTTATATTAGAGATTTCAGGTATGAAGTCCTGGTAATTTTCTTTTTTTCCCCTCTGTATGCACATGTGCCCACACAGAGTACAAGTATCCCACTTAACTGAAGTTTTCATAAACACCTAATGAAAAAGAAATCACATAAAGTAGAACCCCCTTTTTCTCACAGGAATAATTGGAATTGCACGTGTCATATACAATTCTCCACTGCACGTGACCCACTTATCACTCACTTATCATAACCAGTCAGGTAATGATAAGTAATTCAGTTTTGCTACTCACATGCATGGATGCCCCACATCTGTTGTCTAAGGAATACAGGTTCAAAGAAAAATACCTATGTTATATTGCACAAAAAAAAAGCAGAAACTGCCCTGAAAGAAGCAGCAACTCTATTTAGCACTTCCTGAGCAATTTAGGATTCAGCAAGAATGCACCTGATCATGAGTTTGCCTTTATCAATGTCTGTGACAGTAGATAAGCTAGATTCAAGTTCTTGGAGCATTGAATAAATGGAACATTTATAAGAAGCCATAGGGAGCACTGGATTAAGATTACCCCAGCTGTAAAAAGCTATTACACCAATCTAAGAATCACTAGTTTCATTTAAAGCCTATTCACTTATGAAAGAGAGCTGACAGAGTGATGAATTTCCTCCAGTATATGGAGATCAATAAATGTTCTCTGACTGCATCACCAATAACCACAAGAAACACTGTTTGTTTTATTATTTAGATTTGGGGGGTTTGTTTTTTGTTTTTTGTCCTGTAGAAAGTACAAGGCAAAAAACTGATTGGAAAATACAGTGAATTGCAACACCTTTTTTGCATATCATTGTCCTCCAAAAGGAAGACAGAAAAACCATGTCACTGCTACATAGTGTGGCAGTATGTGACTCTTATGTGTCACATATGTGACACATATTTATGTGACTCTTCCCTTTGCCTGAAGAGTCTGATCAGTCTGGGGAATACTTTTAGAGGTGCTGAGCATATTTTTCTAAGAATGTTTCAGGTCATGCTCAGCATGACATGAAATTATGAATCATATATAGCTTTGCGTGGCTGTGTTTTAAAGGAAACCTTCTCTGAGCACTCCCCATCAGGACGATGCCAGGTTTGCTATAACAGAAGGAAAAAATGTGCATATTCCTGCTTTCTGCATTTGCTTTATTCTTCTGTGTTTTAGTGTTTCAGAAAAAACAAAACAAAACAGAAACCAAAACCAAACCACAGAAAAATCCTCTCCCTGACTGTCCCTTCATCTGCTCAGTGTTTTGAATGGTGTTTTCCACAACCTCATTTGTTTGAGCCTATTTGAAATTTTCTCTGGTATTGAATGGAAGTGTAGAACATAAAGTGTCTTTCAGCTGAAGACGCAGCATAAATTCTGGGGACTATAGAGAAAAATAACTGGTGACATTGAAAAGGAGCCAGTATTTCAAAAGAGTAAAGATGTTATGTGGTTATTTTATTACCTTTGAACCCTGAGAGCTTTACACCTCCACTACATTCCCTCTAGAGCAATTCCTGGCTACTTCTCTGTCCTGTATTTCAGAGAATACCAGAAAACTATTTAGACAGTATTTTTGTCAAGCTCCAGTTCTTCAAAGGTCTTTTGAAACTTTAACTTTCAAGAAAAAGGAAAACTCCTATGTAGAACTTATAAATTATGTCTGGTGACATTTCTCAAATAATGTGGGTGCAAAATGTATCTCAGCTTCTTTTCATTCATTTTAATGAGGGTAATGAAAAGATAATATGTACTGAAATGCACCACTCAATCTGAGCAAGGCGTAGTATAGAATAAAACAGCTCCTGTTGCCCCTTAGGACTACAATACATTAAGCTTTTGTTACCATTATGTGCTTTATTGTTAAGTGTTATGTGCAGCATTTTATAATTTAATTTCTAACTGAGCAGATTCAATGGCTTTAAATCTTTCAGATTCTTAAAGGAAAAGTTTTCTAAAAGAAGGAATAAGAAACAATCAGATGACTCAATTACCTGAAAAGAGTTCTACTTCAGGAAAAGTAGTTTTCAGCTGGTATAAATCAACATAACATTGAAGTCAATGGAGCAAAGAATTTTATATGAGCAGAGTATTTGGCCCAATACTTGGATGTTAATTCTCCAAAATGTTTAGTGTGTGGGAGTTCTAGTTCATAATGAGAGATTCCAAATGTAATGGTATCACAGGTTACAGTGACTTGCTGTCAACTCATCTTCTCTGCTCACACTGTCTATGAGTTCCACAGGACTTAGTTTTCACCTTTATTTTATTTTTTGTCACTCTTTTAAATTTTAACCCTTGGCAATAAATTATGGTATTCCACGGTGAATACAAAAAAAAGTTAGAATTTTCTGCTATTTTCTCTGTTTTGATCCACATAATGAAGAAGGAAAAGTGTAATTTAGTCAAAGTGGGGGATGTGAACTTATAACTCATTATAATTATTGTTATTATTATTATT
>VZDJ01000321.1:158174-176964 GCA_008694505.1 Cyanoderma ruficeps | reverse complement strand
GGGAAAGGGAAAGGGAAAGGGAAAGGGAATTATTGTGGGAGTCGAGAGAAGAGGCGGGGTCCCTAGCAAGCTGAGGTGGTTTGTTTTTAGCACTTCCAACAGAGCAGGAGTACAAACTGGTAGGATAACAAAAATAAAATAATGATAAAATAATTTAAAAATTAACAACCACAACCCTTCTACAACTACTACTACTTTGACCTGTCTGTTCTGTTTCTCGTACTGTGTGTGGCCAGTGTTGAACAATTCTGCCTGCAGAAACCACTTCCAAACAGCATCCTGAGCTGATCATCACTGCACCATCCAACCCCAAAAGTTTGGATGCACAGGAGTGGATAAATGCTGCATCCCTGAGAAGGAAAGAGGATATTTCCTAGGACTATTGCAAGAATTAGGGAAATGCTTCACTCTTGAATTTTTAAGTGTTTATAACCTGGTATGATTTAGATTCTAGACTCACAAGAAAAAAAATAGGCAGAAGGAAAGCAAAGAGATCCTACAAATCACCAGCACAAAAAAAGCCACCTAGATACCAACAAAATGAAGTCCAAAATTCTACCTTAAACATTATTAATTTATGGTACAGTAATTTATACATTAAGACCTGTTTTTTTCTGTATGTATTTGTGTGAGCTCTGTTATTAGGTTTACTGTCAGTGAGGACAATTGAATTTTCTTACCTCTCCCTTCCCCACAGTAGTTACTAAGTAATGCATAAGTTGGATGTCTCATATGGTTCCTAAGTGACCACATGAAACACCAATCAAAGTTTTTGTGCAGGAAATTTAGTCCTGGAAAATAGGATGAGGAAAAAAGTTGTAATAGCAGAACAGCATGATAATATATTATTACAGACAGTGATTTTACATTTTATTATGGAGGAAAAAGAAACAGGGTGACTTACAGGAAATATATTGTATTCATTTACAGACTATTTTTTTCTGCTTTCTTCACTAGTTTTCTGTTGTTTTATTTATCCATTTTTAGATCCTTTTGAGGTTTTTGCCTGTGTTTGTTAGCTGCCTTGGGTTTGTTTGTTTGTTTTAAATTATTATTTCTGTCATTTGGGAACAGAAATGAGCTATTGAACCCACAGATGGTGGCTCTTTGATCTGCACTGTGTTTTAAAAAACATTCTGGATAGATTAAGTCGAACAGAGCCTTGTAGCCCAAACTCGAAAAGGTGCCAAAATGTAAGAAATTGAATAATTTAAGGCAGGATTTTGTTTTTTCTTAATGTATAACAATCAGTTTCAGGATACTCTTATTTCAAATAATCCTCATTAACTGGGGAAAGAAGACATTGCCTGCAATTTTTTTTGCTTGTAGTCCTAGAGATATTTGAGGGAGGGGATAAAGAGAGAGGAGAATGATCTTTCATAATGGCAATGCCCATATTTTGTTCAATAATCTATACTAACTGCACCACTTTGTTTTTGCTAAAATTGCCCTCCTCATATTCGAGTTTGTTTCCTAATCAGTTCAACACAAAGCTGAGGGAAAATTTTAAGAATGGCTCGAATCCTGAAGGTAAAGAAATCAATGTCTGTGATGGAATTATTTTAGAATGCTGACTTTCATTGTCAGAGATTTGGGCTTGCAGAATCTGGATTAATCTGGATGACTCTGGATTTATCATAAAGATCAGGTTTAAAAGATTTTAATCTTAAATCCTGCAATGTTCCTCAAACCACTCTGAGGAGAAGACACTGTACTGTTTCAGTACTGTAAGTCAGAGAAATGCCAAAAAAATTGAATGGTCAAGCATATAGCATTTAATTTATACCATATACCAGAGGAGGGAGGGAGATGAATTCTTAAATTTTGCTTATTTCAGACAGAGATAATTATTTATTTTTCCCAGAATCACAGTCAAAAAAGAAAGATATCAGATCAAAATAAAATTTTAAAAAAATTACATGGGCCTAAGTTGAAGAAAGCATCCCCTTTTAAACCATCTTTTATTTAAAAGTTAGACCTAAACTCCCATTAAACTGTTCTTCTACAATGAAACAAAGAAAACCACTATATGGCACTGAACATTTTTAAATTACTTTAGAGACAAGGGCCAGCTAAACTATGAACATGACAGGCAAACCACAAAAGAAAAGAAATCTCAAATAGTACTTCTAGTAATAAATGATATTTGACACATTTGACATTTTTTCCTCCTTCAGCATGTTTCAGTAAGACATTTATAAGATCTTGAAAGCTGTGAGTGTTTAGCAGGGACTAGGTAACACAGACTTTGCTGTTTTTATTGCTTGGCTTTTGTCCCATTGCAGGAGCCTTAAAAGAGACCAATATAACCTTAAGAGTCACCTTCAAGGCTGACAGGCAGAAATAGTAACTTTCCTAGGAAACAGCCTGTTGCTTGATCCGTTGTTTTTGGGTTTTTGTGGGTTTTTTTTCCTCCAAATATGGAGGGAAAATAAAGAAGCATTTTATTGTTCTCAAAAGAACATTCTGTTTGGCAGGGGTGAACATCTTGGCAGAGTACCTATGTCTGAACTCTAGAACAGCAAGGAAATCTAGTGTTTTAGGGTGGAGTGTGGGGCTTGCTAACCACAGCAAATGATGCAAGAAAATAAAATTTACTTCAACACAACTGAAAACTGCAGTGATGTTCTCAGAGCAGGTCAAAGTCCTTTGAAGTGTCCCCGAGTAGTCCAGTGACTGCACCTGCTCATGTGGGGAGGGAGAAGGACTCAGGTCATATCAGATCCCAAGGTTGTCTTTGAAAAATCCTGGCTTTTCCCCCACAGTTCAAAATGTTTATCTTATAAATGTGTTTGGAAACAGGGCAGAGCTTCACTCTAGAAATCTGTGCAGCGTCTCCTCTCATCCCTCTTGCAATGCTTTGTGTTTATGGATGTAGTAGTTCCTAAATTCATATCCTCCTCCCACACAAACTGACATCTACTACTCTTACCTGTCTCCCTCCCTAAACTTGAATGTGTATTTATTTTAAAAGCAGGTTCTAAACCCTGTTGTGATCACCAGAAAAGCTGGACTATCGTGACGCCCTGCAAGTTCAGGGTAGGAGAGCAATAATCCACCTTGGTCTAATAAAAGTACATGGCAAAAACAACCATTTATTCTGGATTTTTGAGCCTCAAAAACAACCAGTTGTGTACACAGGATGATATGTTTAGCATCAAAACGGGGACGCTCATTGTCATGAAGTCCTAAGGAAGCTGTAAAACACAGATGTTTGGTTGAACATGTCTTTTTCTGCACAGCTGGCATGGGACCCCTGCCATAATTGTGGTGGCAATATGGAGGATCTCATTCCAATTTTCTGGTGACTGTGCAAGACTAATTGAGTTGCTGACTGATAGAAATCCTTTATAAATGTGTCTGTGATAATCCTCTGCTTTGGGAATTCCTCTATGAGATTTGAGTATGAAGTAACTTGCAGAATTTTGGGCCAGATGTCTTCTATTCCTATGCATGCTGTGCACAAAAGCAAAAAGAACAGAAAATTCCCCATTTTTCTCACATCTCAGTGAGGGCTCATGTGCCCTCACTCCTTTTACACAATTCAAATGCAGCTGGAAACAGGTACAGAAAACGTAAGAAATAGTCAGGAATAAAGCAAACATTTTCCTCAAGCTAAATGCAAAATTTAGAGATTGATATATTCTGTCTAATCAGTAACTATGCCCTTTCTAAACAAATGTAAAAAGAAGGGGAGAGAGGGAGTTGCTCTGGGTTTGGAAGATGGGGAGGAGGAAAAAGCTGGACTGGGGCTGTTTCACTTGAGTGACTGAAATTTTTAAGCCACCCTACACATCTAACATTAATTCATTTTCATTATGAATAGCTGGAATGGTTTCCAGATGTTTGTTAAACATCGAAAATACGATAAGCAAGTCTATATAATTCCTTTATCTCTCCTTGAAAATAGGAAAAAATGAGTCAAACATATACTTAACACTATCTTCCCTATGACTGGGGGAAAAATTAAATAGAAATATTTTTTTGCCACTAGTTAAATGAAAGTAAGAGATTTTGTACTGTATGAAAAAAAGGAAACGAAGAAACAATGAGAAACACGAACATAATATTTTTATTTGTATTTGTATTTATATTTACATTTANTATTTATGTGTGCGTGCATGTTTTTCTGGTCAGAAAATGTTCTAACTCCATCCAGCCTCTCTGCCAACATAAGACACTGCAAATTTTGGATTTGAAAGATGCTTTGTTTACCCTTGCAATAAGAAGAAACTGACACATTACAAATGAAAGGCAGATCATATCTTCTTGTGGTCATTTTTAGTTTTGTTCTACTCTTAAAAAAACACTCTTTAGCTTGATGCAGGCTATATTTTCACCCTTTGGCCAAATGGTGCAGAGCGATTTAAGTAAATCACTTAAAAAAGCTGTCACCCTGTCATCCCAACAATAACCAACCCTGGCATGCCAAAATAACTAAATTTCTGGAATGAAATTTTAATTTGGGTACTTGAAAGTCTGTCTCCAGCTCCTTGTTCTAGAAAATGGGTTCTATAACACAACCAGCTGAAGTTATTGTAAGAGCCTCGCCCTGATGCTGACCATTTCCCACTTCAACGGGCTGTTTCTCTAGAGAAGAAAGCAAAGGAGAATATTCTGTAATATTCTGTCTGGCTCTCACTTGTGTCTCACAACTCCCTCCTTCTGGCACCAGAGATATTTGGCTCCCTGCCACCACGCTGTGAGCACATTATTGCCTGCAGAATTTGGATTTTCCTGTCATCACTCAGACAGTGCACACCCTGTGTTGCACAGAAATGTGAAAAACAAGTGTAAGCAGTGTGCATGTCCCACATCTCATTACCTCAAATGCAAAGGCAAGATACTCAGGCAGTTCTCACGTTGTCCAACCAATTGATAAAAACTGCAGTTATTTCAGAGGTTTTTTTGCACATAATGGTTGCTGTAATGCTTGCATGAACAGGATTTGGTATTCACACCATGTATTTCTCAGCACCGTGTGACTTTATATTCAAATATAGGATGCGGAATTAGGGAAATGAGGTATTAAACCTTTAATCAAAATGAGGCACCTTGCTTAATGGCATTCAACTCAAAACATAAATACAGGAGGCAGCATTTCCCCAAGAAGGTGTTTTATCAAACATGATCACGTCTACAGCAATTATGCTAAATACCCTAATTGTCTCCAGAGCTTTCTAAATCTTTTAATTTGGTCCAAATTCTGTTTTAAGTAAGATGTAATTCTTCTACTGTGTTTTTGCTAAGCCTGTTAATGGCTGGTGCATCTGGAAATATTTGGGGCAAGGGAACTACACCGGTTTTCTCTAATGACAGCATCAGCTTGTTTGGAAACCCTCAAGCAACCACAGTTTTCTGTTTGTGCAGTGCTTCTTAATAAACATTATTCATCCAAAACCACAGTAGGCAGAGCTGCCATTAGGCAAAAGAACAGAAGATGGCAAATCCTTGGAAGATGCAACAGAGCATTCAGATGACAATAATAAGTGTTTCCATGGTGGGAAAAAGAAGCACCATTTTTGAGTCAATCAACTAATCTGGGGACATCAAATCACCTCTAAATGTGATTAAATATATTACACCATTTAAAGAGTCTTTGTAACCTAATACTACAGTAATTCTATTGTTTTTATGGTCTGCTGACTATTTTGTCTGGTGTGACAGTTAAAAGCAAACAAGGGAAATTTAATCCATTGGAACAGCCATAGTTTTGTGATATAAACCTTTTTTCTAGAACAATATTTTCATAGTAATTACCAGTGCTTCGACAACAGACTAGAACAATGTTCAAGACCGATCAAGGTGCTACTTGGCATTTTCTGGATTATTAAGCATTAGGAGTGAAGTGAACATTTGTGCCACACTTGCAAATCAGCAGCAGTTTGGAAGACAGTTAGGATTTAAAATTATCTTCAAAAATTGGAAAATCATCTGATGAGAGAATGAAAATAAAAAGACAAGCCAGGAGCAGTGTTCTCAAACAGCTGATATCTACAGACAGGATAAGAACCAATTGCTGGGATGTTTGCAAGGCCTTCTCTAGAGCAAAACAAAGAAACAAACAAAAAATCCAAAACCAAAAAACCCAACCAACAAAAATCCAAAAACCAAACCAACAAAAAACAAACAAACAACACCCCCTCCTGAAAAAGACAAACCAAACCAAACAAAAAAAACAACAACAAAACTCCCACCAAACCAAAAGACAAACAAACCATAAAAATATGTAAGGAAAGGTTAAACAAAATCTCACCAACCCTCAAAACAACAACAAAAAAACACTCCACATTTTTGGGCAAGTCAAGATGAGATGAACAGGTAACATAGTGCCTAAAAATGTTGAAAATACACCTGCAAAGTAAAAAGATAGTAACAGATAAATTGTACTTTTTTTTTAACATGCCAATAATTTAGGTTAAACACTGTGAGAATTGAAAACAATCATAAAGACAGTGAATGAAAACTATTTAAGAAGTTAATCTCCACAATAGGATGTTTTTAACTACAAGTCAGACAAACTTTTCTTAAGAGTGGTTCCAGTGGAGCTGGAGTTACATGAAATAAAAGAATGGGCCACAGAACCTGCTCACATCCTTTCTAACAATTCAATAGCTTCACAATTTCGTGGCAAAAAAGGAGTAATTCCTACAACAAGGAGCTCAGTTCTCATCTGGTTAATCCTTAACATCGCTAAAAGTATTCCAAGTCCTGTCATTCACAGTTTACAAAAGAGAATATATTTATTTAATTATGTACTCTGAATATCTGTAGAGTGGTAATTCTGTACACGGGCATATGGAAGATGAAAAATGTATTCACATAGCAGACACATTTTTAAACCGTTCGGTCTTTGAATTACTAGGAAATTTTTCCACTCCCATGGTCAATGTTATCTGTTCTTTGCATAACCTCAGACAAAAAAGCAGTACATCTGTCAGGTAATAAGGAAGGAAGGAAGGAAAGGAAATTGTCTGTATGATTAGAAATAATGCAATGGTTCATGATGCCAGGATCAGAACTACATCAAACTCTTGCTGAATGCCATTTAGGGGCCTTTTTGGAACAGCAAGTAGATTTTTATTGGGGTTTTTTGTTTGTTTATTTGCTCTTTTTTGTGTTTTGGTTTGGCTTTTTTCTTGTTTGGTTGGTCTTTGGTGGTTTTGTCTTTGTCTTTTGTGTGGGATCTTTTTTTGCATATTTGTGGGGCATTAATGCAAGACTAAAAACTGGGATCTCTTAATGTATGCATGTATAATCTACAAGGGAATCACATTCCGTTGTAAATTTTTTTACGAGACATCCAAAGTTTTATGTACAATATCGTGGCAGGACCTTTTGAAGATCTGGATGAATTCAGCACCCTAAAAGCAAATATAATTTTAATAATGTCCCAATGGATAACAATAACCATACCAAACCTTTTGAAAAAAAAAATGTTGGTTTAAATCTGTGCAGAGCTGAAATTCCACAGAAAGTAATAAAAATAGACCATTTCAAGCAAAATTCAGGTATACCTTCAGGGGGAAATTTTTGAGACAGACAGTTTAATTTTTCCATGGTTCTCTGAAGTATTGAGGTATTCATAATGCCTTAGCTGTTTCTGTAGTATCTCCTTTACTTTTCAAAGAAAGCTTTTGAAACTCAATACTACTGTCTTCACAGCCCAGATACCTACACTAACATGAAATCTTCTGAAAAAGCCCATTCTTATTCTGAGAAGTCCTACATGTGAGGCGTAATTCTTCCCCTTCATCTATCAAGAGCTCATGTCTTACTTTTAGCCACTTCAAGTATTTGTAACCACTTACAGATTTTTGTCAGCTGAGCTGCTCAGGAGGATGTTAACTTTGGAAGACAGTAACAATAAAAGACCTTAGAAATGAAGTGGGATTGGTGAGAAATTGTGAATGTGTGAAAAGAGGAGCAGAGTTGTAAAGCTGGAGTGGGAGACGAGGCAGGAGAGTTCAGACAGGTTCATGCAGCTGGCAAGTACTAGTGTGCCACGGGGATAAAAAGATAAAAAATGCTCCAAACAGGGATTGCTTCACTTCTGCTTGGTTACAGGTAAACTATTTATCCTGCTCCGCTGAAATCCAAAACCAATTTAAACTCCCTTTTAAAAAAGCAAGGCAAGCTATAGCAAGGAGAAGATGTCATAGCACAAAATAAATCTAGTTAATTCAAAACAGAGGTCAAGCATAGCTGTGTAGATTTACACCCAGGGTTTTTATTCATTTGTCCTGAGTGTGGGAGGGATGTGCAGAATTCAGGATGAAATCCTTCTCCCTGGAGCCAACAGGGATTTGTCCTTTGACTCAATGAGGCCGGTCACTTTGAAGGAACTGTCCACATCAGCACTTTCTACCTGACAGAAGGATATTAGACTGAGGGAAAATAGATGAGAAAACAACTTTTAATTAACAAACATGAGTTGTTCAGAGGAATATGCTGACTGTGGGGGTTTTTTTCTCCCTATCTTTGTGGGATGGAGAAGTCAAACCAAAGCTGCCCTCGTCTTGACCTTAGAGTATGTCCAGCTTTTAATTGTGCTCAGCACAGAGGAGATCAGGTTCTGTGAAGCATCAGTCTGAGCCTGCCAGTTATAATGCTCCATCTTGCTCTGCCACTTCTTTCTTGTTTATTTTAGTGAGCATTTCATTCTGTGGCCTAGACCTATTTTTCTGTTCTTTTTTTTTTCTTTCCAAGGGTTCAGTATTTTAAAAAAAAATATTTTGCTCCTGATCTTGCCCTAAAGCTAAGTTACAGTTCTGAGATCATCTCATGTGTCATAGGCTTAAAACTAAAAATCAGATGGGAAATAACAAGATTTGAGGAGGACTATTAAAATAAAACTGCCTGGGGCAGTGGGATGTGGCTACTAGGACTCAGATGGCTAAAAAGGAAATGAAGACAAAGAATTTTCCTAGGAAAATAAAAGGAATCAGTGTATAAACCAGCAGGATAATCTCTTTGAGAAAAAAAAAAACATAAAAAAGGGGTGAAAAAAATCAGTAGAAGAGTATTAATATAGTATTAATAAAGGCCACAAAGTAATACTGTTTCCAAACACCACCTAAAGAAAGAACTTTTGTCACAGATGGGATTTCATTTTCCTACTACTATAAATTCCCGAGAAAGAGACAATCTCAAATGACTCGGCACCATGAAAGATGATTTGGGATAATAGCAAAGGGAGTTGATTATATTTTATAATGTACCATTTTCAACAAGCTGGAACTTGAGCTGCTTTCTGCAACATCCACATCAGGCTGCAAAATTGTGCCTGAGAATTTATAGTGAGTATTCATCCAAACTAAAGGAAGTGATTTCCTTCTGAAAAATGATGTATGCTGTACTACTGACAACCTGCATGAGAGGATTCTCCTGGGTTTTTATGGTTTCAGCTGTTGCCTCAGAATTGCAACGTGAAAAATGCTTGGCACCCTCACAGTTGCTAATAAGGCACACTGTTCCCTCTCACTGTGAGGAAATTCTTACATTTGTGCAAAAAGCTATTTCAATAAAAAAGAAGAAAACACTGTAATTGACAGATCCTTTTGATTGTTATCAAGTGCAAATTGTAAACATGCAGAGAAACCTAATATTTTGTCTATTAGGTAGGATGTCTTTGACACCTGGAATGTTTTTAATTCCTGGTGCATTAACTGTAAACACAGATTAGTGATTGTGCACTTGCTATATTAAATAAAAATAGGTATGACATCTTGAATAATGCTGTCAATTATATTCTGTCAATTACCTTGGGGTGACAGAGCTGAGAAATATCCTCCATGTCACTGGAATTCTTTTGTTACACATTGTTTATGCTGAAGTCAATTTTCTCAAGGGGAGCTTTTAATTACAGAACCTTGTGGTTTCAAATTTAGCTTGCTCTTTGTGCTGCCGTGGCTACTTCGATATCCTGGGAATGAAGCCTCGTCCTGGCTGAAATCAATTGAAGATCTCCCATAGATTTTAATGGTGGCAGAATTTCAACCAATATGACTGTGAACGACATTAATCCCCCTGCTGAACATTTCCTTTTTGTTGGCTGATGGGTTGCTGAAGTGCCGTGTGTAGCCTAAAAAAAAAAGTTAGCAGGAGGAACACAGCAGTTTCTGTGGTAGTAAGTGCCTGGGAAGATGGAGAACAAGATGGAAAAATTAACCAGAAGGTGACAGAAAGAAAGAAAATAGTTTTGAGTCATTCGGGGTGCAAGCAGGCAATGAGTAATATTTGTTTAATCTGATTCTAGACATGTACATATTGGTATGAGGAAGGCCAATAGAAAGATGTGTAGGATTGCCAAGATTTTTTTCTCTCCACACATTTTTAATCTCTGTTTCCCTTTCAGAAACTGATATTTCAGTTGGACTATGGTGTGCTTCTGATACTGAGCTCCACCTCAGAAATCCAATGCCTTAAAAATTATTTTCCAGGGATGTTTGAATGAGGGGCAACATATCCCTTATTGCGATGGACTGATCTAAGAAATGTTTTGGAACTGGAGGAGAAATATCTCTAAGTTCAGCTAGAGAACTGGGTTTCAAAGCTGAAATTCCTATTCTTTGTAGACCACGCAGAAATGAGGATAAATAATGCAAATAGAAAAATGGGATAAAACATCTACAAAATTATTTTAAAAACACTGTTTCAAAGACAGTAGTTGCACTGTATTCCTGGTTTCCTGTATACCATTTTTTTAGGAAAGACTTCCATAGGAACGGTTGCAGATATTTTTCTTTATACAGATGCAGTTGGAGATTTTTTTTTTCTGAGCCAGAAATGTGCTCCAGGTAAGCTTTAAAACCTTTTGGATTTGTCAAGAATCATAAGACATCTGAATAAATATCAGGTTTATATAAGAAAAAATATGTGTGATTAAGAAATATATTGCCAAAGAAATTAGGACCAGGCTTTATTTGAAAATCATTCTGTCAGTTTTCAAACCACTTCAAATAGAATTATGAAATAGAAATGCTCAATTCAGCATAAAGAGACTGGGAAATTATTCATATTTATAGTCATTCTGAACTAATGTTACCTAAAACTGTGAAATCAATTAATTGTCAAAAAATCCTGTTTGATTTTTTTGTTTGGTTGGTTTTTGTTTTTCATTCTGTTATGGCTCTTTCTAAAGGATCCAGAGCTTGGTCCTTTCGTGAGACTTTTTTTTTTTTTCCATAATGTAAGATTTCTTTTTAAGAATGTTATCTAATAGTGTCACTGTGAAAATATATTAGTTTTTGCTTGTGTCTAATTTTTCAACAAACCATGGACACCTTGATCCGTCTACAATTTTATTTTTCTGCTTTATCTGCCAATCCCTGAAACTTTCTGATTTCTTTTGTGTACAGCTGATTCAACAGTTTAAGGACTTCTGAGGACTCTTGGGGCATTTTGTGAGGGTCCTTGAGGGGATCAAACAGATAAGAGGACCAAGACCTACAGCATCTGTGTCAGTATTTTTAAATGTCATTTTGATTTTATAATCCTCTGCCTTTGTTACACTAACTCTCTTATCCAGGGAAAAAGTCCATCTGTGAAATTTCTCCATTCTAACATCACCATTCTGTGATTCTGCAATTCCGTGAAATGACTCCTATGTTATTCCAATGTTCTCTTATAAATTTGTATTAATGAAACAGAAGCTTGAAATCATTTAATATAACAGAAGAAAATACATAATCATTTGTTTTCTCCATCTGAACACATCTACAGGCTAAACATACTCTTTTTCTGTATGTATTTTGTCTATTCTGAGCAAAAACCATCAGGAAAGATCAGTAAGCATAATCTGAAATTCATGTCTACAATTTTAAGACACACTATTCTTGTGTGGTAGGAAATATATCTTTGCTTCATTTCCTTTCAGTACAAGAATATATGCGGCAGACAAACTCTTTTACTCATGGCTTGTCGAAAGCAAATGAAAGAGATAAGATGTATGAGGAGCAAGAAATAAGGTAGAAAGATGTTTAACTAATTACAAATCTGAGCTATCATCCCTAAGATAATTTTCTCAGCTTCAGTATGTTTAACTGCAGCAACATCATGGTTTTATAAGTCCATATTGTTGTAGGTTTGGTGGGTTTGAGTTTTTATATAGGTAAATATTAAAAAGCATGTAGGCTGATGATGAAAACACAGGTAATCTCCTATTAAGGATCTTAAATCAACATGCAAAATTTTCCCATAATCATCAAGATTTGTGTCAGTCTCTGGGAGAGCTGCATGGAGCCTGTAGGTCATGACGTTATTACACAGGAAAGGATGCATGTGATCATGTAAAAAAATGTAAGTTTCAAAATCTGAAATTCTCTAAGCTATGAAGAACTGAATATCTGAAATTTAAGGAAATGTCTAATGTAAAATCTTGATGGATTTGTGAAATTTTTTAACCCTTTGCATCTTATTTATTTAATTTGAAGTTATTACTACTTAATCTTCATAATTTAATGATTTTATTATTACACCTTCGAACTTAACAAATTCCCTGCTATTAATCCACTCACCAATAAAGAGATGTGCAAGTGCCTTTTTCCTTAGCACCAAGAGCAACTCATAATCAGGCCACAATATTATGTGCATAACTTAGCTGTCCCATTTCAATATTTAGGCATGCATAACCAGAAGTTTAAAAACACAGCTTTGGATGCATCAGGTCCAAAATACTAAAGAATTGAAATTCACCAAGCAGGATTAACATTGCACAACTTTTGTTATGCTATTTGGGCATTCTAAAGAACTGTGGTGTAATTTCCACCATTCATGTTTTCCATGACAGAGTAGCAACTGACAGAGGAGTTAATTGCAATCATCGAGAATCCAGCAATGAGATTATCACATGCTTGAGACTGGCTTTGCTTCTTCCTGTCCTTGCTTGCCCAGAAAACAACAGTGGCCAACCTTTCTTTGGCATTCCATATCACAGTGCTGAGCCTTCACCACAGCACCTGGCCCAAAGCGCTTCAACATCATCAAGCAAGTGCCAAATCTTTCCATTTGGAGTGGATTTTACAATAGAACTCTTAATTTAAAAACGAACAAACAAACAGACATACAAAAAAACAAACCAAAAGAACCACCTCCAAACCCCCAGATGTTTTGCAATAGCAGTGATAAAAGATGTACATCTCCCTGGTATTTTATTACCTTCACACTGGAGTGTCAAACCCATTTATTTTCATTACTATCTTGTAAAACTGAAGGGAGGAATCAAACTGGTTTGGGTTGGAAGGGGCTCTAAAGATCTTGTTCCACCCCTGCCATGGACAGCAACACCTTCCACTGTCCCAGGCTGCTCCAAGCCCCAGTGTCCAATCTGGCCTTGCCCCAGGGATTCAGGGGCAGCCACAGCTTCTCTGGGCACCCTGTGCCAGGGCCACCCCACCCTCCCAGGGAACAATTCCTTCCCAATAAATTTTCTTCTGGTCTATTGGATCCCTGCCCTTTCTAGGTCCTTCCTCATTGTGCAAAAGGTAGGAAGACCCTGAGTCTGTTTTGGGAATGAACTCTAGAAATTCCTGAAGAAATTTGTTCTCCAGAAGGCTGCGCACACCATGTGTGAAGACTAAAGAAGTGGGCGGCCATTCTGCAAAAATTTTCACTTTACCCATGCTCTGTTCCACACTTTAAGATCCTGCCATTTCCCAGATTTCTGTAAAAAATGATGAGTCTTAATATGTGGAATGGTTTTATGCTGTTTTGGACATGTGAATTTACAGTGCAGCTGCTGCTGCATGGTTACCATGTGCAAGATAGGAATCCCTTGTAAATGCAAAATAGTTACCTCACTTTTTATTGGGGGTTGATACAGTTCTTATTTCTCTTGTTTAGAGCAAAAACATGGAGAGTTGCCAAGAAATAACTGGAATTTTGTGAGCCTGTGCACTGATTTATATTTTCATAGGTACCTCATTGCAACTGTACCTCGAGTCTCATCCTTGGATAGTGACACCTCCCTCTATCCATTATTTCCCAATAAAATCCTCCAAAATGAATAATTTTGTGCTCAGCTCAGGAAACTCACTGCTTCACAGTCAGTTATGAGAGTTTAATTGAAACCTAAGAACGTCCTGGTCCACATCAAGGATGATGTTATCCCTACCATTCCTAAAACAGAATTAAAAGGGAAACTTGCTTAGAGTTTTGTATAGTGTTTCCTCCTTTCACAATTGCACCCTATTTCTTAGAAGACTGTTGGTCAACTCATGCTGCTGGCAGAGCTTAGATACTGCAAAGCAGATTATATAATGGAATTATATTTTATGTAAAATGAATAGCTGACTAGCTTCCTTCTTTCTTTTTTATTTATCCCCCCAATTACAACCCAAGTAGTTACTGAATTTTTCCTTCAGTTCACTTCTGACTGTTCCTTATTTGGAAATTTTATTGAAAAGATGAAAGTATAATTTAGAAATTACAATGTGAAAAACTGATTGAAGCCAACAGAATGTTCAGCATTGCTTTTCTATACTACAATACACTAAAAATGAATTTCTAGTAGCCTTATATTTTGTTATTTCAAGGTGGACATCACAATTTGGTCAGCAGGGAAATCCACCAATATAATTCTGACATTGTATCATCACTTCAACAATATATAATAAGCACACTCTGGGATTAGTTTAATTTTATTTCAGTTTATTATTCATCTTTTCATCTCCATAGGCTTGCAATGACATTGTTTTGTCTTGACATTATAACATAATCTGCATATATTTGCATATACAAATGAGGCACTGGTTGAGAGTCTCAGACAGAAATTGTGCAAGCTCTGAAGCAGTATCTCAGATCAAAATGTGTACAAAGTTTATTTCCAGTATGATTTAAAATCTCTGGACCTTTAACTGATATCTCCTGGGATCAAAAACTTCAGAAGTTGAACTCAAACCATTAAAATGTGTTTTCTACTATCTATGCTATCTTTACAGAAGTAATTTACTGTTATCAGTTACAATCTCCACTTGTCTCTGAATAGAGTATTTAAGCCATGTAGGACTCTAAATCTAATTATTTCAAATGACAACTGAAACAAGAATCTTATGAATATCTTAACCCAAATTTTCTTCATCAGCTTGCCTGTTTCCAAAAATTTTCTCTGGAACAGATAAACCTCAAACCTTTTATCTCCTCATTAGTGTTTTCCTTGCCTGCCCCAACAATTTTTTACTGAGTGTTTGTGGGGGCAGCTTTTACTGAGACAACAGACTGTGGTGAGTCTTTGGGAAAGTGAAAAAAAGCCAAGCCAAGACAAATAAAAAACAACAAACAAACAACAGAAAAACCCAAAACAAACTCAGCCAAAAAAAAACCAAACCCAAAACAAACCAGCCAACCAAAATAATTCCCAAACCAATGACAACAAAAAAAGATTTTATTGTGAAGTATTGATTCGATACTCAGACTGAGGCATGGGCAAGCTGAATTAAAATGAAATTTTTCATGTGTTGTTGTAATTAAGCATTGAAGCTCTAACTCAAAAGGGTAATATATTCCATGTTTTGAAATATAAAACTAGGATTGACCTAAATGGGCAGGAGCAGAAACTTTACAATTCTATCCTTATCATGTTAAACTGCCACTTAAAAAAGTGAGCAGATATTTTGGTTTCTTTCCTAACTTGGGTTGCTGTGGTCTGAGGAAGAGGTAAATAAAACATAGTCACAAAAGCCCTGATATCATATCTTGGGTGTTCAAATTATCAGTTTTCCAGTCAGGCGAGGTTTTGGAAGGCTGGGATGACTAATTCTTTACAATTACACCTGTTAATAAAGTAATTTTTGTTTGGTTTTGAGTACTTTTGCTAGAAAAATACAGTTTTCTCTGTTTCTCAGTGCTTCTTTTTTTTAAACATTTTAAAAACATGAATTATAAGCATATACAATATAGATATATGCATATGTCATAGCATCACTTATCTTCTCTTTGCTTTTAGGTCAAAGGAGAAGTTCATGTGTCTGACTTCAGGATGAAGTTATACCACTTTTTTCATGTTGTGTAGTGGGTTACCTCATGGATGTCAGCCTGCCTTGAAGCCTTGAAATCATTAAATTTTGTGTAAACAAGACTTGAGGCTGACATGTCTTTTTGCTTCTTGATGGCTGTCACGTCACAATAAACTCTCTTATCCTAAAGTGTCTTTGTAAGGAGACAGAGAACATGGAAACAACTCAAAGTGTGAAAAATGGAACATTCTAAACAGTGAAGAGCCCCTCCCATAAGACAGAGAAAAAAATTGTCATTTTGTGTCCCAGAAAACTTTGCCTATTTTTTGCCTCAATGTGGCTTTAAATTGTCTCTAAAGAAAAGTTTTAAGAAGCATCAGCCCAGGTCACCTTCTTTTACTCCCTCCTGCTGTAATTCAAACTTTTTCATGACACCATTACATTAAACAAGTAGAAGGTGAAATTCAGTGGTGAAAAGACAGACTTGGAATGAAAAGCAAAAAGGATATATCTGTACTGGTGTGACCTCCCAGTCAAATATCTGTTTGTATGCAAGATAAAAATGAAGATTATAATAGAACCAACTCACTCCATCTAAAAGAGATTTTAAGTTTGCAGTTAATTGTTTTCACTATTACCTGAGAAATTTCAGAAAGGAAAAGTTCTTCATGACAAAATGTGTTCTTTGGAGTATTTAACACTCTTCTCTTTCTTTAGTGTCCTTCCAGTAATTTTCTCATTCTCCATATTCATATTGCAAGACCTTAAGCTTTACTAGATTTAAGTTCTCTGGGTCAACTGTCACAGTATTAATCTGTATTTCACACTACACAAAAAAAGAACAGCAATTTGTTATTAATTTATTTTCTCATTTCCCCATTGAGAATTTTGGGTTGGTTCATTAGTTGTTGGATTTTGTCCGATTCTTGTGTGATTGGTCTAAGCAAAACACCTGGAAAAAGTGTTTTTTATGTAAAAATGCAGAAGTGATCATCTGTCTCTGTGGTGGCTTTTAGCTATTTAGACACCTGTTGGAAGTTTTAGGATGATTTTTTTGTGCAAAACAAAGTAATGGGGAAAAATCCAACCCAGAAATCCAAAATAGTTTCAGGTTAGTTCATGACTGCACCTTTGCAAATGTGTGCACTCTTCCCAAATATTTGCTGTAAAAAAAGACCACGCTGGAACTCAAAAAACTTATTTTCCTTTGTAAAGCTGTGGAATTCAAACGTACAGGACAAAGACTTTTACTATTATAGATTTATTTATTAATGGTATTTTGTTCTTAACCTTATTCAGGATAGCAGCATGCACAGTCTAGGTCTTTTTCCAAATGACAAATTTGCACAAAATTTCATGAGGCTGTAAAATTGACTAACCACAAGCATGTGTGTTTTAGTCTTTATTTTTAATGACATTCCCCAAATTAAGTAACCCAGAAGTTAATAGGCCCAAACTATGCCGCACAGATATTTTTAAACTTACGGAATGAAACATAGGAAAGTTGGGAAAAGTCAGAATTATGTATTTCAGAGATATTTATGCGTTTTTTAAAAGAAGTATCTTTTCTATGATGAAAATTTGTCAGAATTTCTTTTGCTGTATTTTGAGGGATCAGTAGCATTGCTAAAATGTGTTCCTGAAAGTGGAATAGATTTGCTGACAGACACAGAAAACTGAAAGGTGAATAAGATGAAAAATGGAAACTGTTCATGCCTCTCTGGACAACCTGTGCCAGTCCCTCAACACCCTCAGAAGAAGGAATTTCTTCCTAATCTCCCATCTAACCACAAGTGACTGAACACGTAAGTTTTCTTCAATAATAGGAAAAAAATCTATTTATTTATGCTATGCATTTTTCATCACAAATGCCCAGGAAAAAAGTATTGAAAATTTCCTGCTTACCTTCAATGAAAAAAAAAATAATAATCAGACAGATATATTTTAAGATCCCAGACTGCCTTTTGCTTCAAAGCAATTGGATCCTACAGGAAAATGAGATTTCTACAATTGCAATTAATTTTGAGTAATTATTGCAGCTTTGAGTAAGCATTTTTTATTACCTCATTCTAAATAATTTTAAAATAAAATATTTTGTAATAGATTCATGGTAGGCTAATTTGCAGAGCAAGGACGGGATATATGCCATTTATTTTTTTAGTAAATATGGTAAAATTTTGTAATCTCAAAACATATGGGCAGTACCTCTTCACATAGTCCTTTGTTTCTGCAACATCTGTTCCCCAAAAAATTAGTGCATCTGAATGTGAGTCATAGTTTCCTCATCTATTTTTTTTTAGCTTCCTACAGAGAAGAAATAGATGAGGAATATAGCGAATTTCCAAAATATATTAATATTTTTAATAGCTTCATGTCCAAGGTAAAGTCTTTAATTTATGTATTTATATAAATTTACATAAAAGTACAATTTTATTTTTTTTTAATATTGAAAGTACATGGATTATTATCCTTTCTCCTTTAGTCCTTTTCACAGTAACTTTCACCTACACCAAGGCTGTGCTGCACTGGGAGTGTGGAGTTTACCTGAAACAAAACACATAATTTAAATTTGGGAACCCAGTTCTAGCTGTTGCACATGTTCTGTATTTTCTGTCTGTTTTTTCCCTTTACCTAGGATGGTAACAGACAGCAGTGTTAGTAGGATAGAATTGGAAATACAGCCTAGACAATTTGTTTGGGTCAATGGTTCTCATCAGGTTGTCTTTACCAGGCTCATCTTATCTTATTTCGTGTGAATAATCTGTTTTAGAAACAACAGTTGAAAAACCCCCAACCAACCAAAAAAAACTCCACCAAAAACAAACAAACAAACAAAA
>VZDJ01000321.1:147797-158161 GCA_008694505.1 Cyanoderma ruficeps | reverse complement strand
ACAAAAAGAATTTAAAAAAATGGCAAAAACATCAAAGAAAAAAAAAACACAACAAAAAAACAAAGCAACGCCAAAGCCCCCAAAACCCCAAAAAACCAAAAATCCAAAACAACCAACTGAACAAAAAACCCAAAACAAAAATCCCAGACCAAACCACCCTGGTGAAATCAAAGCAGAAACAGAACTTGCAACTAGAAAAGGAGATCATTTTAAAATCACATGTTTATTTTTCTGGATTACTTATCCTGGGGTCCTGATACTTGGAGACACTGGTATTTCTGTAAGGTATTTTTTCTTTTTGAAAAAGAACACCTGAGTTTACAGGAAAGATAAATTATAATCTACCAGAGATTGCTCTCCTAGCTCCTCTTTTCCCTCATAAAATTCTACCTCTTTCAAATGGCATGAAATACTGACAGAAATGTGCTGTGAACTCTTCATTTTTAGGGATAAGGAAAGAAATTATAATTTTTTCTTAATTATTATTTTGTAATATATGTCTCTCCTTCAAATCAATGCACCTCCCTTATATATGTGTAATACCAAATTAAGATTTTTGCCAAAAAATCCCCTTAAACCAAGAAAAGACCTGAAGAGACTCTGAACAGCTTTTAATAGTTTGAATTTATCAGAAGAAATAAGAAATATACATCAAGGAGACATAGATTGCGGTATCAACAAATAACCCTCTAAAATTCAAATAACCGCACACTTCAGAGACTTCAACTTCTTTTTTTTTTTTTTTTTTTTTTTGTATGTTAAATTGGTCTTTTTTTAAGTAAAACCAGTGTTAGAATATTATTTTCTCTTCCACCTAAATCTAGGGCCTGCTCTTTAAAGATGTCTCCATATTATACATATATAATTCCATACTTTAAATTAGTCTTGAAAGCTACTGTCTGTGTGTAAATGATGCCTTTATATAACCTGTTGCATATTCACATCAAACCCATGCAGACAAAGAAACAAAAAAAAACCCAAAAAAACCGCAANGCAAAAAAAAAAAAGGAAAAGAAGCCATTTACAATTTTAACAAAAAAAAATTTAAAACCCTATTAGTGAAAAATCAACTCTGTTAGATGGGATTGTCCAAAGTTCGGTCACAGCAAAATTATTCTGTATATATACTCATTACATTTTGCCTTCTCTAAAGTAAATTAATAACCTTTGAAATTTCCATTGGGGAAATATCTGCAAAGAGTTCTTTGATGTGATATTTCCCCATGAACAGCCTAAAATATTCTTTTTTTTTTTAATTGTTCTTTTTATGTTTTAATTTCTTCTGTTTCTTCTTAACTCCAAAATCTTTGATTTGTTTGAAGTTTTTATCTTCCTCTTTTACAATGAAAGTCTAGTATTCAGGTTTTTAGAGCCATGGGAAACTATTTCTTTGAAAAACAAATTTTAGATTGGGGCTTAACAGGTTTCAATTCCTTGTATAGAATTCTGAGATGCTGAGACCTGGTAACAAAAATATTAGCAAATTTCTGAGAAGAAAAATGTGCTGATGCAGTTTTCCTCTCCCAGAAAAATATTGAAATGAAAAATAGGATTTGTTAAAGAAACTGCAAAAGTTTGTGGTTTTTTTCTCTTGTAAAATAGCAGGAAACTTTCAAATATCCAAAAGAAAGTAGAAAGGCCATTAAAAAAAGAAAACTAAATACTTAAAACTGCCTCATCAGATTTAGTTGATGGTGGTTTCTAAACCAGTATAACAAGAATATGTGTTAAAAATACATACAAAAATATAGATATGTTCCAACATAATGCATGCATGAATCTATGCATATTCATTGTTTTATCTATACAGATAACCAATTTAAAAAAAAAGAAATAGTGAAACTGGATTCTATTCATGTATCAATGGAATTAGATTTCACAAATCAGATATATCAATAATTTTCAGTTTCATGTAAAGGACAACAGGAAACTTGCCTCTAAAATCTTGACAACTTTAATGTGATGTAATTTTCAGGGTTTTATTTGTCAACAGAAATGAAGGTTAACAGACTTCCAGATTATACAAAGACATTTTTGATTAATATGTATTGAGGTTTGAAAGACAACAAATTCCAAACTTGAAATATATTTACAGGTATTTGGGTTTTATTTCTGAAGATGTTTATGTACTTACACAGCTCTATTAATAGAAACAATTCCATTTGAATTCTGAAAGTTAAATAATGTAAATGCTTAATATTTGCAGAAACAGAATCTTGAGCAATGAATAAGGTCTGATTTAAAAAATCCCCAAATCCCAACAATTTAAACTTATTTTAATTCTAAACCCTCAAGTATGACTCCTAAAATAATTTTGGACTCCAGAATACCAGGTCTGATTTTCAGAGCTGCTAATTTTTCATAGTGTTCAATGAGTTCAACATTTATGAAAATCAGGAGGTGTAAAAATTCTTTGTTTACTTGTGTTTTGATTATTTCCTAAAGCCAAATATGATATACAAGGGGTTTTTTTCTGATTCTTGAGTAACATTAAAGTATGTTTAGAGCTACAAAGTGAAGGAAGAGACTAAGAAGTGAAAAACGTGCTCTAAAATAAAACTGTTTCAGTAATTTACTACTTCTTAACTTTAAATCTCTTCTCTAAGTTATTGAAGCATGCACAAATCTTACCTAATATTACAAATAAGCTGTTTCGTATTACAATTTTGTACTGATTATAAACACAAAAATGTTTTGAATTAGCAGAGATTGCCAACCCAAAAACTGCATATTAGTCCAAAATTATCTATCTCCTATTCCATTATTGTGCTTCAACATTATGGACAAGAAGAATCTGAGGAGTTGGTTGAAACAGAATTCCTAATTCAAAAATCCATTTTGTTTCTGAATTTAAATAGCTATTGGAGAAAGAGGAATGGAAGATTTATATTATATAAGCTACTATCTATGTACTATCTATGACATTTTTGAGCCTTGTATAAATTTAAGTCTGACTGTTTCTTGGATTCTTTTTTAAACACTGCCTTATACATAACTTTTTTTCTGGAGGATAAATAAAGGCAGAACTAACAATTGTTTTGATTTAGAGTCTTGTATGAGATAAGTCAATGGAAAAAAATATAAAATTAGAAAGACCATGGTAATGAAAGAATATAATCTGAAATATCTCTGCAAGATAATAATGATAATATTAAGCCAGCATATAGTCAGTTGTAGAAGGAATTTTACAGAAACTTTATAGAAATCTCAGGAAAATTAGGGGCTGTATTGTTAATAAGTGAACAGTCTCATCAGTGAGCAGGGGGAATGGAGTGAAAAGTTAATCCATAAGAAAATAATGACATAAGATAATAGTTCTGCCAGCATATGATCATACTTACTGCTCATGGAATTGCTAAACAATAGTCAGATAAGTATTTAAATCCTACCAAAAAGGAAAAGAGCTTTAAAAAATGCATTTCAAACCAAGAGACCTTGTCTGTAATGGATCATTCTCTGCAGCCAGGAACAATAATCATATTCATACTGCTTTTATTCATGCAAATGATCACAGTTTATCTCACATCAAACACTGTTTCTTGTTTCTCTGGAAGGTGTTTTGATTAAATATACAGTTTGGTTTTTATTTTCTTATGGGAACTTAGTCTTCAATTTAAAGTTCTGGGTCAGACATTAAATTAGTTGAGGAGTTTTTTTGAGCTGTGGAATTGTACAAAAGAACACTTGCGGCAGTAACATGGATTCCTACAAATAGCTTATAGTAGAATCACTATAAAAAGTAAAAAAAACCCATACAGACAATGAATCTATGCAAGGGATGCCATCATTCATTTACATTTGTTCTCTGATCTGAAAACACACCTTTAAATAACATTTTTGTGTGGTGTTCTAACATTCCTGGTGGGATTCACACAGGCATCTCCATTGCAGGTTTTTACCTACACTCTGTTCATGAGAAAACAGTGAAATCTGCTTTCAGTGCATGTTAGATTTCATCTCCACATTGACTTCTAAAAGAAGCTGAATGAATAAAGGGAGCCTAGGCTGACTAGCTGAGATGGGGACTTCTACAGTGCAGCAATTCAAAATACTTTCATTAAATTTAGGCACTGAATGCCTCAGCTGTCACTGGGCATTTTCCATTCTCAGAGTTAGAGCTGATGAGATAACCCCCCCACATTGTGTCACTGTAGCATTTTGATTAAACAAAGCTTTTATTTAGGGATAGCATCACCACCCCTTGTTTTAAAGCAGCATCTGCCTGCTCTTTAAATGGTGGTGATTTTTGGGTTGCCTGTTTTTGAATTTGTTGATTTTCTGAAGCTCATGATTTGGTATAAACAGCAAATTTAGCCATTTCAGTAGAGATTTTAATGTTTTAGCACCAAATTATGACCCCTACATTTTATAATCTGTTCTTTACTGAGCGTTTTCACAGCTAAGACAGGCCAAGACTTTCTCCTGTTATCCATGGTGCAGACTTCTCCCTAGGAAAGATTGTTTTACATCCTAAGTTCTATGCTGGAATTAATTACTTCCTATGCTGTTGGGGATGGAGAATATTTTTTCATTTTTTTAGTTGGGTTTATAGTTTTTCAAGGGTTCATGGCAAAATTTGCATTTCTTGAAGTAATAATCTTGACACATGAGGGAAATTACCAGCATAAAATAAAAAATTAGTTAACTTCATTGTAAACACCAAGCTGCTCACACCAGTGATGTCTCAATCACAGACACACCTTTTTAAACTCAGTTCTATCAATAGTAGTTCCTGCGTCAGTCAAAACACACTTCCGAGGAGAAAAGGCTTTTCATTAACAATTCTTCCTAGGTACCAAAGTTAAGGAAAAATTCCTAATAAAACAAAATATCATAAAGCCATTTCTAGTGATAATAGCAATTTATTGAACACGTAGAAGCCTAGCTAAATTATTGTTTATATTATACCCAGTTTTATAAAGACAAAAAGTAGCACATCCTGTCAGAGAGTTTATGAGATGAAAAACAGGCACAATCTCCTGGAGAATTTTCTGTTGTATGAGGCGTAAAGTGAGGTAGATTAAGTTGAAGACACATGAGGCTGTCCAAGTCAATAGGTAATTCTTTGATACCATAATCCCTGAAGGAAGTCAGTATTTCATTTGGTTTCTCTGAGTCCCATGATTCAGCTTTAACAGTGTTTTTTCTGATTCAGCTGATATCCAAAGAAAAGGGTTTGGTACCAATTCTATGGGAAAAATGAAAACCACCCTCAGGGATTTTGAAAACCCAAATTAAATATGATTCAAAAAATTACACTAAAGATGTTTTAAAGTGGCATATTTTGCCTTTTGGTCAACATTATCACAATGCCAGATTCTCAGACAAAAATCCCAATGGGATAGAAATTCCTGGCATTCTTGTCCTTTTTACACTCTTTGTGTCACACCAAATCATATATCCTTATAAAACTAAAACTGAATATCTTTAGCCCTTTAGGTTAATCCATGTACATTTTTGCTCTTTCTAGAGTTATTTTCCATTTTCCCTATGTCCTGTATTTATTTGCCTCTTTCAGAGTGATATGACACTCTTTGATTTATCACAGATGGAAAACAAACAGCAGAAAGGTGAATCTGTGTTCCAAAAAAAAAAACCCCAAACTTCTGTTTTCTGAAACTGTTTATTGCCAGCAAAAATAAATGGTTATTTTGGCAAACCACACACAGCTGCTTCCATATTTAATGAAAATTATTCAGGTAGAATATACTACAGATAGTACTGCATGTGGTTTCCTTTAAAGAGGGAGAAGTTATATAATTGGAATGAAAGCTACATTTACAAACTGAAAGTTATAAATTGGTACTTGAATGAATTTAAAGGATAGCTGAACAAAGATGAACAGCAATCCTCTGTCATACCTCAAAAATCTGTAGCAGATGCATGCATTTGCCAAACTTTTTAGTTATATGAGTTCTGGAAATTCGTAATTTAGCCAAATCTGAGCACATCTTCATAGCATGAAGGAAATTACACCTAAAACATGAAGGTTATATCTTTCCCCATTTCACTAAGGTGCTGGAGATTCTCACTGAACTATTTACATATTTCAGCAAAGCTAGAGGAATATATTTCCACTTTATTTTATTCTAAGAATCAATTCAGGGGATATTTGAAGAGAGGTTTGTTTGGTTTTTTGTTGGGCTTTTTTTAGCATTGAGCATGTGGTAGAAAAATAAATAAGTTTACCAATGTGGTCTGATAAATGTACAGAAAAGCAAACAGGTTTATTTTATGTACTTATTCTATTTTATTTTCCTAACACCACATCAGGGCAAAAGCTCCATACAAAAGGACTATAAAATGGTATTCCATGTTAGTCAACACCAGTAATATGAGCAGAAATGTTATGTCCAAAACTATTATTATGTCAGAAATTATTCTTGGAAATTCTCTTCTAGCATCAGTTGTTAAGACTGGGATAGATTTTTCACATCTTATCACAATAGTAATTGTACAGCTTCTGACTGAATTTCCTAACATCAGGTTACAGTGCTATGAGTGCAAAATGGAAGTAATTTTATTTAATATCATTGAACTACCAGTAAAATATTACTTTTTGTGTATACTTCAGCAAATCCTTTCACAATTTTGACTCAGAAACTGCTCCATTTTACTTCTAAGAGGAAGCTATTATTCATAATTTCTTGGTAAGGATTAAGTAGTTAGAATTTGCAGAGCATCCTGAATTTGTGACATTTCTCAAGTGCTTGAATATGGTAATAGTAAGATATGATTCCCTTGCAGAGCTCCATTCTGTGGATTTGCCTTCCATGTTCTCATTTCTACCATGCTGTCTTTGCTTCAATTGTTAAAATTAAGTATGCTGTTACGCAAGTGATGACTTTCCCAACTCCATTTTTAAATCCACATAATTCTGAGCTGGGAACTGGGTAAGGACTGTCTTATNAGCTAGCGTGTAGATGGCTTGAGAAGAATGAATCTTGTATATGCTGTTGCTTCAGTTTTATCTTCCAAATATTTATATTGAAAATCCCTTCAGGCTTTTCTTTTGGGCCCTTTCACTACTATTTCATTGAATCAACCTGAACAAAGCACTGTTCCATTTATTCCCTTTTCTGCCTCAAAATGTTACTCTGGAGAGCATAAGTGAAGTATGGACACAAAGAGCTCAAACCCATGCAGACTTTGACTCATTATCAGATGTCTCAAGCATCCTTTCTAATTAGAATGTGTACAGCAACAACATTCATACTGTGAAAATCTGTGCAGCAAACAACTTGGAAAGGACCTGTAATAAGGTAGGTGCATTAATGAAAAAAAAAATGCTGCTCAAAGTTGAGCTTTTATAAGCAGTTAAAGTCAGCTACAGTAACACAGAGTTTCTAGTTCAGCTTTTGTTAATTATGAAAATGTTTCGTACAATAATCAAAGGTTAATTTCAGTTACTTATTTCTGTTCTGTCTAACCTATTACAGCTAAAATTTGAATGCCATCACCACAGAACAGATGCTGCCCACTGTCATAAAACAGGCCTTCCTTCACTACAGTGTAATTTGAAATTTATTAGTGTTATGATTGCTTTATACTTATCTTCTGATTTATACAGTATGAAAACAAATCCTGTCAACCTATTAAAAAATTTGAGTATTTAAAATTTTCTCTTTCACTCAAAACAGGCAAGTCAAATTGAGAGAAAATCTAGAATCTGGAGTCATGACAGTGTATAGTTATCGAAGGACAGAAATCCAAATCCGCAGAAATCATAAGGTTCAAATTTAAAAATGCTGAGGCTTAAGTCAGGCTTATGATGGTCACTATCTCATCTACTTAAAGTAGAAATGCTAAAGTAAAAATCTCTGTAGTTTTAAAAAATGACGGCCCAAACTATCCCAACTGACCTAAAGAGGGAACAGTAGCATTTACAATACTCTCTCTGCTATCTACAGAAAATGGAAACTTTTCTTGACAGAAAATTTCTAACTAAGCCTACAGACAAATCAAGAAATTAAAGGCTTTGTAAAAAAGTTTTGATTTTCTTAAATTTTGCCTTGAAACAATAACAGGTGAATCATCTGGTTCTCTCCTTTTCATTTTTTTGAAATTTTTAAAATATTTTATTTAATCCAGTTGATTATCTAAATATAAAGCAAATGTTAAGTTTTTGCTCTTAACTCATTATAAAGTTTTATTTATGCTAGAAAAGAAAATGTCTTTCAGAAGGAAAACTTTCCATTTAACATAACAGCAGCAATGTAATATTAAAAGTATTACCTTTATATAGGATATTTTTCATGTACCTTTGCAGAAATACATAAACATGCACTAATGTTCTCAAGACTTGAATATGGGGACCCTAATTAATTATATGCTATCATATTCAAATTCTCATAACACAATGCTTTTTAGCTTTGGTATTTCTTTTTTTGTGTGTGTGTAAAAACTGCGTATTGAAAAAACATATTTGGATTTATTTTGTAAAAATATTTTTTTATTTTTAATTTAATAATCTTTAAATAAATGGTTGGCCGCATGAGTAATTTGAAGTCAGAAGAAAGATTAACCTAAAAGATCTGCAGTGTATTATACACTTTTAGGAATTGGTAAATAAAGGTGAGAAGCATCAGTTTATTGCAAATATGATTTAAGTCTCTGATAGCAGAATTCACATGCTAATGGCTATCTGATTTTTCTCTCAAGACCTTCCTTGTCAAAGATGATTTTTTTTCTCTTAGCATAATGCTAATTTATTCTGTATCTTACAATGTGGAATCCTTAACTAGTTGGGGTTTTGTTTTCTTTTAATTTAAGAGGACAAACCTAAGAAAGAAAATATTTCAAAAACACCTTTTAAGGAAGTATCTGCATTCACAGCCTCGATTTGCAGATGAACAGACTCCACAGTGGCATTGCTTAATCATGAAGACAAAGTTACTCTAGAAATAAGGTCCCAGTTGAAAGAATTTAACCCATAAACTGATAATGGAAACTAATTATTATCAGAGATACATGTGATTCTTTGAAAAAGACTAAACCAGGAAAAAAAAAAAGAATATTTTTCTTAATCTCAATTTTCTCTGTGCTAGCTAGAAAGGCAAAAAAAAAAAAGTGATGCTGATATGCAAAATATCTATAGTCAGACATAATTGTAAAGATTAGAATATTACTTATAATACCAGCATAATAGCAGTTGCAATATTATGCCCTCTTGACAGCTCTAATAAAATTTACCTTTGGAAGCACAGCTCTTTTTCCCTTACCATTTAATTTTTGAAAGTGCATGTAGTTATGCAGTTTGCTTTAGTCTTATTGAATCCAAACTTCCAGGTGAGGGGAAAAAAAAATATGATTGACAAAAAAACCCCAAAAAATAAAGGAAAAAAGGTGAGGGAGAGTGACAGCTCCTTGACAGTGCAAAGAAACAGCATTCAAATGGCCCCTTGTCTAAAAAATTCTTGCCCATTTCGAGGACTGGCTGTCACCATTTGTGTCTGCAGTGAGTTACAGGTAAAATAGAGTGTTTTTCACATCAATAAACCAATTTGCAGCTTGTAACATCCAAGTAATAAAACAGTGTTTGGATTCTTGACAGTTTGGTGTGGGGTTTTTTGTTGTTGTTTTTATTGGTTGTTGTTTCTTTTTTGTTGTTGCTGTTATTGAGGTTTGTTTGTGTGTTTATTTGTTTGGGGGTGTGAGCATTTTTTGGATTGTTATTGCTGTTATTGGTTTTGGGGGTTTTTTTTGGTTTTTTTGGNCCATAGAGGTGAGCAGTTGCTTCAGTGATCAAGAGGTCAGAATACACTAATGGACATAAGAAGAATCAATGCAAGGATTAATTTTGCTTATGAATTTTAGTAATGTTCTTTCCTTTTCCTTTTTTCCCTAAACCCAGTCATCAGTTAACCTAAGTGAGAGAAATGAAGGACAAAAGTGGAGGAGCCACTTCAGAGTGTCACAGGGTGAAGTCAGACACGTCTATCTTGATTTGAAGGGTTTTGGGGGGGAGATAGCAACAGCCAGTCTACAGAATAAAATAGATTAAAAACCCCATCAAAGAGCCCACAATAAAAGAGAGAAAATGGAGGAGATATCACTATGAACACAGGGAAAAGAATTACAATACAACCCATGACTAGATTAACAAGAACTTTCGGAGGTGAAAAAGCCTTTTTTATGAGTCTTCTCCAGAGCACCAAAATGTGAATATTTCTGCTGAGCAGTTCTCCCTAAAGTGTGGGAGAAGGTAGTTGCAACCCACCCCTGAAGGTGAGGTAAATGAGGCTCTTGTTAAAAGATCACTTGGGTTGGATTGGAGTGAAATGACATTGAATGACTGGGATGGATGGATGGATGGATGGATGGATGGATGGATGGATGGATGGATGGATGGATGGATGGACGGA
>VZDJ01000321.1:127889-143563 GCA_008694505.1 Cyanoderma ruficeps | reverse complement strand
AGTAGTTTAAGGAAAAAAGAAAAAAAAAGGAAAAAAAAAGAAGAAAAAAAAAGTACCAAATCAAAGCTGACCAAAGTAGCTTTTATATCTTTATTCTTCCACACCTGGCAACATGTTGTGATTGCCCATTATTTCAGAGGGCTTTCATTACCTTCAAATGCACAGCTGGTGATTAATATTGCCTAAATGAGATTTTTTTATCTCACAGATATGTTATTTACTTATTGCTGGCAATGTGCATTGAGGACATCTCCTGTGCCTGGAGCTGGTTGCTCCTCTATACTCCTGCAGGTGCAATTAATGCTGAATATTTGCCATTACATGCCCTGTGAATGGACAAAATAGCTGCCAGGGCCTGCAATTTGTCTTGATTTGGCAACACTGCTAAAGTGCCTGCACAGTTAAATATTTAACCACACTATGATTTCCACAATTGCGTAGGTAAGGGGAAAAATTCAGGCAGAGAGTGAACAATTATTTCTGCATAAGTCCTATTCAAAACAAGCTGTTTCTGTGCTGCTTGTCAGCTCTGCCACATTGCTTATTGACTGTGTAGGTTATCACAATTTAAAAGTCCCATTATTTATTAGATTTATAAACCAGGTGCTCTGTATCTGCTTGATGCCATGGTATCTCACTGCCTTTGGGTTGTCTCTAGTTGTCAAAAGGTGCAGCACTCACACATATGTTTATGGACATAAATATGCATTCTGGCGTGCTACTTTACACCTCTTCTTGGCACAAAAGTACATAATTGCATGGCATCTAAACAAAAATTTCTTATAAATCGTTCACCTTTAAGGAACAGATAAGACTTTCTGTTTGTTTTTGCAAGCTTCCTTCATACCGATGGACAGATTTAATTTGAGGATAATTTATGGGATCTCTTTACTCATTTTTTTTATGTTCTAAGAGAGAGGAAGATTATTTCAGAAATTTGCAGTCAACAGATGGCAGGCAAAACTGGAACAGAGGGAGGCTGAAGTGATCAGAGAAGGACTCCTGAGCTCTTTATTATAACACAGTTATAACAGAACTCACCTTGGAATGCTGTGTCTCTTCCTTATGCAGAAAAAGAGCCAAAAAGAAAGTGTTATAAGCAGTCACACTAACAATTTTACTATGAGTTATTTGCTTTGGGTCACAGGATGGGCTGGATCTAGAAGTTTATTCTGGATCCTTGAACTCCATTGCACCATATGGCACTTTATCACTTAGGACTCTGTGCATCACCTTTATATAAATTAGATGAATAGACCAGAGAATCACTGGTAAATTTCCCAGTTGCTTTCAGGATTTCAATGATTTTTGAAATTTAGGTATGCTGTGCACAAGAACTGGGATTTACTTTTATTTAAAAAAACTTTATATATAACAAAATCTTTTAGCTGATTACTGTCAAGGCAGTAAAAAATGCATAACAGATGGTATTGGATGGCAATGTTTATCAGTCACAAAAAACCGTAAGAAAAAACTGAAAAAATCAATTATAGTAAGTGTGAATATGAAAAGTATAAATGACAATAATAGTAATAATAATAGTAATAAGAATAGCAATAAGAATAGTTATTGGGGGTTTTTGTTTTTTTTTTTTTCAAATATTAAGAAGAAAACTGATAGTCAATATGATGATCTGAGTTCAATGATGGGAAGGGAATGAAGAAAGGGAGTCTCTATAGAAAAAGGAAAACATTTTACCATTTTTATTCTTGCCCCTTTTCTGAGCAACCATTACTTTCTCTGCATTGTGGAAGTACCCAAAAGCTGAGCACAGCTTCAGTTCTTTGCTGGCAATTTTTCCACATGTGCAGTAATAGATAACAAAGTGAATGGGTTGCTGGTAGAAAAATTTGAGATGTCTAGTTGAATGGACACGATTTGATGAAATATTTTTGCTGGAGTGAGATGTAAGGAGGGGTAAGGACTAGACACTACAAAATCAAGATTCTTCTGGGCATGGAGTGGCCTCTGGGCTCTCCCAAACCTCCCGACACAGAAAATGGTTTGATACAGTAGAAAATTTAAGATGTGATTGTGGATAGGAGAAAATCAGTGGAAATCAGACCCAGCTGAAGCAAGGGAAGAAGTTTTATCTCAAAATCAGTGAAGGGTGATTACTGGCACCCAGCCTGCAGCCATTTCTCATCCCATTTGATTTTGCTGCTCTGTCCTGGAGGTCTTGCTTCATCTTCTCTCATTTTGCTTAACTGAAGTTTCCCAATTCAGCTTTTGTGGTGTTCAGATATTTACAGAGCATGGATGATAAAGACTAGAAACTAGTGTGAAAACACAACACCTAATCCACGAGTGGCAGAGCAATCAGGAGGCCCTATATTAGCATTTCTTTGTACAGATACATTCAAATGTCAGCTAAATACAGCCTGGGAGATTTGTTGGACACCTGTTACAAAATGCCTACAAACCCTATCTGAAAATTTAAGGTGTTACTTCTACTTTTGGTAACTGGCGAAGAAATAGTCATGACATTTATATATATTTTAGCTTTTTCTGAGTGCTTGTCAAAAAATTGATTTCTGCTCAATTGCAAGCTTTTAACTTGAATAATGCCCTTCAGCCATGAAAATTTTGGGTTAATTGTTCCTTTGTGGATCACTCAGTACTACTTACATTCTGAACCCTTGGTCTTCCTCCTCACAACTTCCCCTAATTACTACCCCAGCAAGAACAAATCAATTTGTTTTGTTGCAAGTTCTGTGTGTGATTATCTTCCATGGGCATGCATGTGAGCTCAGCCAGACTACAAAAAAAAAAGCTGATAAATGAGCCATTTATTTGATACAGTAATAATCAGATTTAACAAAAGCCTGTGCATTGGCTGCACTACAGATATATTAATCAGAAAGCTGGGGCTGAACTTCCTCAAGGTGACAACTCACAGGGTCCTTCCTGAAATCCTATTTTCCTCTGTGCTGGGTATAATACTTGGATAATTGTAATCTCTTATGGTCAACTTTTAAGCCAACTTGAAAATATAAAAAGATTTTATATTTGCCTCAGATATTTTTTTTTTCCCAGGTGCCATTTTGGCACTCTTTAGGCTTTTTCCAGCTGAATGTTTTTTTAGATATAGATGAAACTATCTGAATGGCCTTGTTAGCATTTGTCCTCTTAACCTGCCATTTTAAAAAAGAAAATTATCTTAGGATTCAAAAGGGGGGATGTATTTGCATTAACCTGTGCTTTGATAGATTTTTTTTGATACTCACATGATCAAAAACCCTTCCCAAGTACTCTGAATTTTAAATGATCAGTATAGGTGGCTCCTTGGATGAAACACTAAATTATTTTGCCCCTTCTCTGCAAATGCGATAGAGGGGCTTGTGGATTCTGCTGTGGTACCATGTATTGAAGGGACTCCTAAAAACCGAGCTCAGCACTTTACCTGCTTCTCTAGCCATCAGGTTTCTCTTCTTTGTTTTTGTGCGTGTTAAAAATTTTCCACTGGCTTCGGAAGGAAAGATATATCGAAACCCTTGTGAAGTNGGAGTTTTTTTAATGTAAGAATCAATAAATAAGCTGATAATTAAATATATGTATCAGTTCAAATGCTGATCCTAGTTTTGTCATCTGTTATCCAATATGGGTATTTTTCTTAAATTTATTCAGCTTTATACTGAAAATACACCGAATGCCTTGAAGTGTGTCTACAACAAAATCAAATACTATATATTAGGAAAACAATTTATGCTACTTTACATGATCTCCAAACTAGTGTATAATTGATATGGGACCACCATCATAATTTTTGACAGACAATAACCTATTTCATTTTCATTTCATTTTCTGCCCGTAACATCTGCAATATTTATCTTTGTATAAGGCAATCTGATTTTCATTCCAGTAATGAGTTTCAAGTACTGGCAGCAAATATGGAATTGTGACTTGATGTTACAATGAGAATGTAGAGTTAAATTCTTTCTGGTTTTATGGGTTGCGTATCATACTGGCTCATTCTGCTGCAAAAATTGAAAAGGTGAAGAAAAAGATTTCTTTCTGAAAAAACCCTCACACTTTGATACTTATATACTACATCTCTGTAATGTGACTCAACTCTTATTTAATCTCTCTAATATGGTGCATCTAAAGGAAGAATACCTGCAACTGAATTTATTAGGTGAAATTCAGAGTTTAAGGGAAAGATCTCAATAAGTGTCTTATGGCTTCTATTTGACAAAGTGACATAATATTTGTAAATTCAGGTGTGTGTTTTTCTTTATTCAGTAGAGTTGCTAAAACTTGACCAAGAATTTAAAAACATTCTAGCTTTGATACAATAGTGCAATTGCCAATGGAATACAATGTCTAACCATACTCTATCATAGCATATCATGCCATTTATAAATTAGTTTAAGAAAATTAAGGCACAGCTTTCAGAGAATATATTGAACCACAATATAAATTAATAGTCATTAGGACTCTATCCAAAGGAGCAAATTAAAGCCTAATGCACAAGTGTGGGACATGAGGCATGTAAGTCTAAAATTGGGATCTCGAACTTTTCCAGTCATTTCTTAACACACCAACACCTTGATTAGAAAATTTCTTTGTAAGACTGGGTTTCTGCTTTTTACCCGTGGTACCCCTGTTTAAGCTCTACCTAAGCTCCAGTTAAATCAGAAATCAATTATTCCAGTCTTTATAGTCCTGAATAATAGGCATCTGTGTCTTAAATTGGGGCTTGCTTTGGTTTTTAATATGTAGACTTTTATCTGATTATTGAAAGCATTTTCCATCTTTATTTGGAGTTTGCAGCCATATAAACTGAAGCATCACAAGAGAAAAATCCAGGCCACCCAGAAAAAGAGCAGCAAAATATGATGTATGACACTTGTTGTTGTCTACTATATAAGAACATCTTTGTCCCCTGCACACAGATCAGGTACAATAATTCGAGTGTTCCTACCATGGGCAGTGTAGCAGAATATATTTCTGGGATAACTGTGACAAGTGCTCTTCTGAAACTTCAAACTGGAGTTAACAAAAGCTTTATTATCCTTTGCATGTAACTTGTTTAAAGGTAGTTTTTAAGAAGCCTGTGTCTAAAGGGAAAGTCTATATTTGAAACAGCTTTCAAAATAATTTGATAGAAAACTAGTGAACTGATATGTTGGGAGCAGTGTTATTTAATATCTACACCAATGACACAGATGGAGGCACTGAGGGGGCACCCTCAGCAATTTGCAGGTGACACCAAGCTGAGGCTGCAGTGACAGCCCTGAGGGACAGGATGGCATCCAGAGGGACATTCCAGATTGGAATTTCCCAGGAGTGGCCCTTGAGGATCTCAGGAGGTTTAACCAGGCCAGGGGCTGGTGCTGGCCCTGGGTCAGGGGGATCCAGGCTGGGGCTGAGCAGATGGAGCAGCCCTGGAGCAGCCCTGGGGGTGCTGTGGGGCAGAGCTGGGACCCCAAAGCCCCTGTGCTGGGCTGAGCCCCAGCGTGGGCAGCAGGGGAGGGGGATTCTGCCCCTCTGCCCCCTCAGCTCAGAACCCACCTGTAGAGCTGCCCCAGCCCTGGGCCCAGCACAGCAAGGAGCTGGAACTGCTGGAGCCAGGCCAGAGGAGGCTCCAGGATGAGCAGAGGGATGGAGCAGCTCTGCTGGGAGGAAAGGCTGGGACAGCTGGGATTGTTCAGCCTGGACAGGAGAAGCTTTGGGGTGACCTCAGTGTGGCCTTGCAGGGCCTGAAGGAGCTGCAGGAAAGATGGAGAGAGACAATTGCCAAGGGCTGGAGGGCCAGGCCACAGGGAATGGCTTCCCAGTGCCAGAGGACAGGGCTGGATGGGGAAGGAATTGTTCCCTGGGAGAGTGGGGAGGCCCTGGCACAGGGTGCCCAGAGAAGCTGTGGCTGCCCCTGGATCCCTGGCAGTGTCCAAGGCCAGGTTGGACAGGAGCAGCCTGAGACAGTGAAGGGTATGGAAGGGGTAGTACTGGATGGGCTTTAAGGTCCCATCCAACCCAGGATTCTGTGATTTTTATGATATAGGAACAAATGTGAGTGTGAAATGTCTCTGCAGTATTCTGGAAAACTGTGAAAGACATTTATAGATGGCCTTGAAGTCCAAAACCTAAAATTATAAGTCTTTGTAACCTTCACTGCCACTGTTACTGAACTTGTCAATGAACTTTCATAGATTAGTAGGGCTATCGAGACTTTTGGCTTGTTCAGTTTCCAACTTGGTTTTGTCTTTCATTGCTGAGCTACAGAGTAGTGGCACCACCATTCTACATGAAAACCATGTGCTTCTGTTTGGCACGCAACAATTTAATCCATATCTGGTAGTCAGAATCAAATACAATTATGTATGTTGAGACTTGCTAAATGATCTTATTTTCTTTGTTTTTTTTTTTTTTCTTTTTCAGTTTGCCAGACATTCTGGTCTGGTTTTCATACACCACACTTGTGGTTTTATGCCCCAAAATAAATTCAAGTGACCTTTTTTTTCCTATCTCTTTAAGCAAATAAGGTGTGTAACGGAAGTTAGCTCTAAACCAGCAGAGATAAACAGTTTTGAGTTACCCATCCCAAGAAATAGTGCATGGTTTCCCATGGATTATACAGCTCCAGCCACATGTCAGTGTATGTGCCTCAGGTGGGAACACATTCACCAAAATACACCCAGAATGAATTATTTTCTTACTTCATCAGAATTTTTTTTTTTAATCCTCCTGGTTTTGTTCTGAAACTCTAAACTGTCATGATAGAAGAAACATAATTGGCAGAAATGGCTGCAAGACATTTTTTTCAATGTTAACATCAGTAAATATTACAAGAAATCCAAGCATTGGCCAAAAATTCATACTGCTTAGCTGATGAATTAAGAAATTGACTATAAAATGTATATATTTGAAAAGTTTCTTCTTCCCATAATTTTGCATTGTCCTTCAAAGAACCTGACATGTAATCACTGAGCATTGTTATTGGTGACTGCACCTTAATCTTTCAATTTTTCTAACTGTGATAAGCTTCTGCATTATAAAGGTCTGGAAGTACTTAATATTGTGTTATTTAACTAACTGCACTTAAAGTCTAAAATGGTCTACTGTAACCTCAATAATCAAAGATGTTCAAAGTTAAAATTGAGAATGAAGGGTACGACATGAACATGAAAAGTTCATTTGTGCAAGCCAAAAAAAAAAAATCTGCTTGAATTTTCTTTTTTTTTCCATGGACTACTTTATTTCATTATGGTTTTAAGTCAGACAGCAGGGAAAGCTGCAAACCTAAGCAGCTGAAATACACTGAAAAATGTGCATATATTTAAATGAATAATACCACTAAAATATAATTGCAAAAGAGGTTTTAAGATGCACACTGCTCCTTGCTTTCATCCAGCAGTGTCTGCATTGTCTGAATAACATCTTTTTGATAAACACATCTAGGAACAGGCTATGACTGTGGCTTCAAGACCCAGTACTCATAGCACTACCAAGCCCTGAAGTTCCCCAGAGACAGTGAAACAGCTCTGCTCCTAAAGCTGCTTTGATATGTTTGTTCTGGAATGAGCCTAATTGGCTCAGTTGGTTTTTTGTGGAGAAAAATTACCTGATTTAGACTCCTACCCTGTGAAGGAATTCAGGCCTTTCCATAGCAATGAATGGTGTCCATTTGCCTTTCAGCTGTCAGCATTTCCTCTGCTCCTTCTGCTGAACCACTCATGCCCAATCCCACAATCCAGAAAAATTTCCATCAAGCTGTGATCCTGGTTCCAGTTGTATGGAAAGAAGCAAAGGAGGAGCCATAATTATTGCTTTAATTTTGGTCTGTCTGAAGGAAAGTATGAGGGATCTGAAGCCTTGTTAGCTTGAAAGTGGTTGTTTTGTCCTAATTAGCCAGGAGTTTTGTGATTCTTTAAAAAATTTATTACGAAGTCTTCTTAATTAACTAAGCAATGTTCAACTGTATTATTATAGCTGGTTTTCATTTAGATCTGTGTTGGCTGAATGTCAGTGGAAAAGCCTGAGAAATTACCTCACTGCACCTGCAGAAAGGAACTCCAAGGACGCATACCACTTAGAGCTCAATCAATAGCTGAAGAACAAAATTCAGTAAACAGTGGTTCAATGGTTATCATATAATCAGAGATGAATAAGATGAAATAGAACAGGAAACATATCTTGAGAAATTTAAGGAGTCAAAGGCCTAAACACCCCACAAAACTTGATTAATACATTACAGGTGCAATAAGGGGGCCACTTCATAGGTTAGTACACCCCAGAAAACTTAATGGTATTGGTAATGGTAATGGGTAATGGTCTAAGCAGGACAGCAAATTTAAAAAGTGCTATCTACCTGGATAAAACTTGAGTTATCCATTAAACAAAGATAGCTGAGATCTTCTGGTAGTAGTTAAAAGAAACAAAACACCTATACCATGATGCACTACATTGGGCAGACCTTTGGTAGTATCTATGAAAAATCTTGGATGCTTTACTGTAAATGTATGCCTGACAATTGTTAGTTTTTTGAAAATGTTTATGGTGAATAAATTCCCAATATGTTCCCAATTTTGACTCAAAATTGTTATTAGGAATGTTCATCTAATAGCTTTTTGCTGAGATTTAAAACTTCGTTTCAGTGGGGAAAAGGAAAGGTCAGAGTGATGAACTGACCACAGCTTGTCATAGTAGGAAATAAAATGAAATTCTCAAAGATTCAGACAAAACGGAGCATTTTGGAGCATACGTAAACTGAGCGTTATTTCTTTTTAATTTTTTTCTTTTTGAGCTGTACATTATCTCTAATTTTGCATTCCCAGTCTTCACAAATCTCATTATCTAGACCTTATTATCACTGTAATGATCTTGGCCATGTACTTACCTTTTCTTTATTTTGTGTAAATTATCTTCCTGTTTCTTTTTTTTTTTTTTAATAGTTTCTTTCTTCTGACGTCCTGGAAAAAAGCTTTGAGAGCTTTCCTAAGATCGAACGGTAAGAAAAAGATTTTTTCCTATGCACATTGTTTAACAAATGCTGAGTACTTCATGACCTGTAAAAATTTTGAATATGTCTTTGACTTGAAGAACATAAGTGACCTCACTGAAAATATTTCTTTTCCTAACCGCTTGTCGGTACAGCAAGAAGCCTACTTAGGATATTTCTTAAGTAAAACAATTTGCGTTTTGAAAATTACAACTTTCAGTATGTTGTTGCGGGCCAAAGCTGGGTGTGTCCCCATTTCAGGAACACCGAAATGAAGCTCACACCACGGTAGTGAGGCAAAACTCTTTTTAATTCAAATCTGACTCCAGTATTTATAGATATGTACAGAGGTCAAGAGATTGGATACACAGGTTGCCACCTCTTCAACCTGGATGGTGGACATCACCATCAATCATTTCTTCTATTAATGGATAAGTATGTAAACATTCTAAGAACAGATTTTTATTTTCATGAAGCTGCATGAGAAAGTTCTACAGAAAGAAAAAAAGACAGAAAGCTCAGGGCAACAGTCGTCTGTACAGATAACTCACCTACAGCAGAAAGATCTGTGTTAGCCCTGTATAGCTGATATCAGAACAGGATGCAATTTATTTCTGCTCTCCTTTGCTTGAAAAAGAAATAAAAAATTATGCAGATGAAGAAAATATTAGACTTTGAGAAGAGCTTGTATGGAAAGATAAAATACATTTAGACTTTCCAGTCTGGAAAAGAATACTGGTGTGAAATGTGATGGAGGTAAATAAAATTATGAATGCCACAGGGAAGGTCAATGAGTTGCAATTATTATCTTTTTCTCATACTGTGGCAGCTGGGGTCATCAAATGAAGTCAAATGAAGTGAGCAGGCAGGTTTTTTAAAACAAAAAAGAAGTTTATAAAATGTGTGGTTAAACTGGGGAGTTCATTGTCACATGATTTTCTGTATGCCAATGATGTTAATGCCTTCAGAAATCCATGAGGCAAAATAATAGGGAGAATATCCATTAGAAAGTGTAAAAAACAGTAATTTACATCTACAGCTATCTCCAAGTACTTGAGCACAAAATCTTGAATGTAGAGAAGATACATGTGAAAAAAAAAGAAACTGCCTATGCTTCTCCACTCCAATATAGCCATACTCAGGGTTGTTATTTTTTATGGTCTACACACATTTTTAAAACATAACTTACGTAATCACAAGATAAGATTTTTTTCTGTTTAATTTCACCTGGTTAAGAAACAAACAAACAAACAAACAAACAAAACCCACAAAAAAAACCCCACCNAAACAAACCAAAAATTTTAACCATTTCCTCAGTTTATTTACAAATATCTAATATTTAAAAAACCTCAAACAACAAGTTTCTTCATATCAGGGAGCTTTAATAAATTGATCAAAATTAAAAGAAAGTAGAACAGTGATTATTCTGAATAGATATAATTGCATTTAGCTAGGTTATTTTCCTTTCATTTGCATAATTTTTTCCAGTGAATATTTTTTTCTTACTTACCAGCTGACAGTAGAAAATTCAGCAGTATTAGAGACTCACTGAATAATTGCCTGGGAATTGTGAACACTAGGTTAAGTACAAGCACAGTAAAAGGCATTTTGCTGGAAATTGTTCATGCTTTTTAGTAAATCAAAGTTTAAGTGATGGCAATAAAAAAATCCACAGTAAGTGGCTATTGTTGGTTTCTAAATATGTGCAACATGTGTTTGAAAATGTTGCTGTTACTGCACCTACAGCAGCATTTTCATTGTGTTTAAAGTGTGGTGTGTGCTGGAGCACAGAATGGAGTGGTGTGGTAATTAAATGTTTTCTCTCTCTTCCCTTTCTAGATGTTGAACAAAGACCAGTAAAAATTTCTCTAATCTTCTTAATGGATCACATAGGGTGTAATTCCTTCAGCTCCCAGTTCCGTCCTTTCTAGATCCAAGCTGCTGTTTTCCCACCAGGTGACCCAGGAGTCTTTCCTTGCCTGGTCCAACTGTTGGTCTGTCTGTTGAAATGAATCTTTCCCACCAGGAGGGACGGACGTGCAAGGAAACACTAAGAGCCTCTGTGCATGCCCAAACCTGAAATGTAGCTCTGACATTAAAAAAAAATCCCGTACAAATTGAACATTCACTATATCACACAAAATGTGACATTATTAATATTATTTTTATGCTTCTTAAGGTCATTTAAAAGCATCTCATAGCTTAGATCTGGTGTGTTCTAATTTTACACTACCTGACAAGAAGGATGGAGAGACACAATTTACAAGGATCTGGAGTGACAGGACAAGGTGGAACAGATTCAGATTTACAGAGAGCAGGGCTGGATGGGATATTGGGAAGGAATTGTTCCCTGGGAGGGTGGGGAGGCCCTGGCACAGGGTGCCCAGAGAAGTTGTGGCTGCCCCTGGATCCCTGGCAGCGACCAAGGCCAGGTTGTGTGATGGTTCTGGCTTCTTTTTCTTCACCAAGGTTGGGATTAATACAACCCATTATTTCTTATCTATTTACAGACTCACGAGCCATGAGCTCTAACTAGTAAGTTAGAGAAATTATATAAAATGGAGTACCTCTAACTCTTTCCAAGGTTATTTCAGCACTGATTACCCAATAACAAGGTGACGTGTATTATTGATATTTTTCGCCCAATAATGACCACCCAAGGCCTGTAATGCGGACCTTTTTCATCCAATTAGAGAAAACCACCCAAACCCATGAAGAATAAGGAAGAAGAAGGAAGAAGAAGGACTCAGGCAATGCCCAATGTCCTCCATCTTAATTCACATATATTACTATACACTAAAATCTTAAATCTAAGTTTTTCACCCTGTGAGATCACACAATACTATTCAAACTACATACCCACAACCCCAGTGCTATCACTCAATCTGGAAGCTTGTTCCAAGACCTCAAGTCAAATGTGGTGCTTGCTTGAGGGTCAGCACCATTTAGCACAGAAAGCCTGAAATTTTCAGCCTCCAGGGTTCCAACACAGCTGGACAGGTCTTGGAGCACTCTGGGATAGTGGGAAGTGTCCCACCCATGGCAGGAGTGGCACTGGATGATGTTTAAAGTCCCTTGCAATCCAAACCATTCTATGATTCCATGATTCTGTTATTATTGTCCATATATCCTGCCAGAGCCAAATTTGCTAAATGTCTGCTATGTTTTCTCAGTCATGTAAGATAAGAAGACACTTAACTCATATTTTTATGAGCTATCCTTCCTTCCAGAACATTGGGATCTTGCTGAACTTCAAGTTGATTTCTCAGCAATAATGGGGGTTTTTTTATGTCCTGGGTGGTTGCTACACATTCTCTATTGTTGCAGTTGCTTTTACAGTCATTGAAATCTGTGCCATGAGTTTGCACTAAATAGATTTACAAGCAGAGCATCATTTACAATGCAGGTATAGCTGGCTCTTGAAGAGACAAAGAGGCTGCCAATAATGGTCTGATTTTCCACCCTGGGGCATATCTCCTTGCATATCTACAAATTATATACCTGTCCTGGTGGAGCCTCTTGAATGAATATCTTGATTTTGAGTGGAGAAGATGGAGACAATTCAACTGATATTTATGCAGGTAAAATTGCTCATGGTGAATCAGTTCTTTGACTATCCAAAAGAACATGATCAAAAAGATTTGTTCAACCTATGATCCTGCAAACACTGTTTTCACTGAAATAATAATCTTTCTTTCCCCTCACCATTTAAGGTAATAGAGGATATCCATCTGGAAATTTGTAATAAAATATTAACATTCATCTGTTTAAGCTGTTTATTGCCCAAAGGCAAAACACCATTTTTTGTTGGCTGCCTCATGAGCATTTCTGAGTTTAGGTTAATGGGATGGTGCATAGGTTAATGAGGTTTGTATCTGGGGAATACCTAACTTTATACATCTCTTGTAATTAATAACGACAGCTTTGCCATTCTGAAACCTGCTTCTTCACTTACTCATAGTTATGAAACAAATATGAAAACAAGGCAAATAAAATTACCAAAGAAGTAGATACAACATGAAAATTAAGATTTATAAATATTTTAATAATTATTTTAATATATTTTAAATTTATATTTTTATCTGAATTAACCTTTATTTTTTGTTCTTAAATATTGTTACTATTTTTGTATCTGCCTATGGGCTTCTTCTCTTATGTTCCCTTACAGCTAAGTCCAAAGCTGTTTGAGCCATTTCTTTTAGATATTCTACATGAGAAAATTTTAATGTTCATAGACAAATTTACTAATCTGGAGATGTTTGATATTAGATGTGATTTTGATTTAGTTTATATGGAAAGGTAGGTACCTCCTTTTGTTTTGATCATAAAAATTGTAGCTACCTCATGGAAAAGTTTGAGGCAGATGAATTACATATTTCGTGTCTTTATTTTTTTTTTAAATGATCTAATTTTAAACCTAATTTATTTAAAATTTAACAGTTCTCTGAGTGGTCAAATAAAAAAAATGTAACTTTTAATGGCTATGGTTGGATTTCCTGGTGTCTTGGGGAGTACCAAGAGTTGTAGAAGTAGGAAAAAAAAGGCACCAGTAACACTGCCAAGGACTGAAGTTTCTCAATGTTTCCCCAGGATTTCTTACCATTCTGGAACAACTACCATGTCAAAAATAACAATCAAGATGAGAAAATAGAAAACTAAGAAAAAAATTTTTCGACTGCCTGATGTTTAATAGAACAAACACAGATTATTTCATGGTCTTTAATCTCTTTGTCATAAAATAGTCCCCGAAAATGTTCATTGACTAGGATAGATGTATGTACCCATTGTAGCTTTTTCTTCTTTTCATCTGCTTATAAACACAAAAATTTTAGTCACTTGATATTTCTGAAATTATTTCTTCATGCCAAATGGTGTCCTGTTTTGAGGGGAAGTGAGTTTTTACAGGAAGCTGAGGTCAAACCCATCAGCGCCCTGGGTTGGATGTTGGCACCTTCGGTGACCACTGACAGGTTGGACACGCCTCTGAGGACACAAGGGGTTAAAAGCAAGGACTCCCAGAGGGACTTCCTCCTTCCTGGCTCTGCTTCAGCAGAGGAGCATTCTCCTCTTCCCTGCCCAGCCTGGCCAAGCTGGGCGGGGGAGGGGAGGCAGGTGGGCCTGGCTGAGGTAGGCCCAGGCCCCAGGGTGGGGAAAAGAGAGAGAACGGGACAGGAGCTGGGTTAGCCCCAGCCTGGATGGAGGGGTGGAGAACTTCAGAGGTGCCTTCCGTCCCCCGTCCCTGTCCTCGTCCCTGCCTCGGCTGGTCTCCCTCCCCCCACAGGGAGAAGGTGCCGAGCTGCGAGCTGTGTGTGTGGGAGTTACTGGAGCCGGAACCTGCGAGTGTCTGAGCCTGTGGCCTTGCTGGGAGACAGAAGCTTTTAACTCTTTCTAAGGCAGAGGAGAACTGTTCCCAGACACTGATTTCTCATGGCTGGTGGTTTCAGAGAGAGGACAGCCTGGGACCAAGATGATAAAGGAAGATGAAAAGAACCCCCTCGATTGCGAGAGATGAAGAGGAGTGGCCTTTAGGTTGGACTTCTCTTGTGTAATGTTAGCCATAGACAGACCCTGACTCTCCTGAATATAAATAAGACTGCATTTGGGTGGATGCTTTTTGGTTCAAAGCCAAAGACTTTGTGGCCTATTTTTGGAACCCTCGGTCCCAGGGGTAAATGTTGGGGAGGACTGCTAGTCCCAATATAAGAAGATGGCTGGTTTTTGATACTTGGCCAAACATCCTTAAAAGAGCCCTATCTGGTTTTGGTCCATGAAGAGTGGTGAGAGCACTGGACATGGAAAAGAGGGTGTCACCCTGGTAGAATTCTCCGGGTGGTGCCATGGGTGACGTGGGAACATGGGAGGATGGTCCTGTGTTTCCTGTGGGGGGTCTGTGGTGTAAGAGAGACTCCTCTCTCTCCCTGGATGGATTGAAGATTGTTTTTTAAGGGATGATGACTTGGATTGGGAACCCAGGGTTGTGGAAGGTTTAAGTAAGTAGATGAAGGTAATGTGCTGGTGTTAACTGTTGAGCATGTTAGGCATGGAAACTGGGGGGAGGAGAGGAAGTGTTTTGGGAGGTTTTCTTCTCTGCTTTTGGGTGATTGGGTTTTCTTTTTGTGTCTATTGTCTGTTGTTATGTAGGTTAATAAATGTTCTTTTTTCTATTTCAAGTTTTAGGCCTGCTCTGCTCTGTTCTTGACCACATCTCACAGTAGTTTATTAGGGAAAAACATACACTCATGGGTGCACTGGCATTTGACCAGCGTCTACCCATGACAAATGGACAATATATTTTTTAAAAATACTGGCTGGTGAAATTACATATTTGTACACCATATGTTCTCTTTTCAGTTGCCAAAATTATTTCTACACCTTCCAGCAAACCATTATATTACACTCAGCTGAAAAAAAATCTCTCTATGGATTGAGTCTGAAAACATCAGACCCAAAATTATGAGCTTAGTAAGAGACTAGGAATCAAAATGCCACTGTTTTTTCCCCCTCCTCCTAAAAAAATTAAGAGTTTTATCACAAGGGGTGATGAAAGCACACCTTTCTGATATTGTATGCTATTTGCTGATGGTAATTTACAGGGGTACTTCTGTTTGCTTCTGGAGATGAAATTGCTAGTCAGGAAGTTTGTATATAGTAACAGAAAAAACTTACTGTGAAAAAAAAAGAAAAAAAAAGAACCAAAAGAAGACTTACTGCAAAAAAAAAAAAAAATAAAAAA
>VZDJ01000321.1:115792-126180 GCA_008694505.1 Cyanoderma ruficeps | reverse complement strand
AAAACCAAAAAAAACCAAACAACAACAACCCCCCCCCAACAAAACCAAAACCCAAACCAAAACAAAAACAAATCACCCAAAAGCTCAAAAAGCTGAATATGGGGTTTTCACACATTTTTTTCCATCTAGATGGAGAAGAGCTATTAATGATGATTTTCATTTTAGGTCTATTTTTAATGTTTCAGAAATTGTTACACAGGTTGGAGATTAAGGCAGGGTATGAAGAATTCCAGCTTCTCTGCTCTAAATGAAGGAAAGTAGAAATTCTTTCTGGGTGATCAAAATAAAATATGTGGGCCAACAATAAAAAAATATTTTTGCAGTTTATTTGTGGACAAAAGGAGAGTTTGGAAGAAGGCAGGTAATGCAGATGAAGATATAAAAGCCAATCACATCAGGGAAACATATTTATGTTCATATGGAAGGACTTCGTGCTGATTGAATCAAAAAATCCAGTATATCTAGATTTTTCAGTCAATGAAGGACATGATGATTACTACTTTTTTTATTCTGTTTATGATTGACATGCTGACTTTGTTGTGCTGTTTTTGTTACTGTTGGGGACATGGAAAGCAAGAAATTTCATAAAAATGAAATACAGTTAGTAAGGATAACTGAAGAACTCCTTTTTTACAAGAAGTATCTGTTAAAATTGCATTTTGTTAACAAAATTTTCTCAAAAAATAAGCTTCAAGACTTGCCAGGTGTTGTGAGTGGTTGAAAGACAGGGGAATGTAGCTAAGTGTCGTAAATAAAAGTTCCTGACTAGACAAGTTGATTTCAGAATAAAGCAAAAGTTTTGTCGCTTTGTTCCTTTGCACAAATATTGTTCACTTCGTGGTAATTGTCCATACACTTTAATTGCCATTTTAAGAAGAAGTACACTGGAATTGAACTTTGATAAACACAAATTCAACTCAACTAAAGCACTCTGCAAGATCATGCTGAGGAAAACTTAAGCAGAGAAAATATAGGTAATAGATAATATTGCCTATCACTCCTGCCTTGGTTATTGCTGTGTTATAAATGTGTTCATTTTATGTATATCCCTCCATTTTTCATAACATTTTTCTAGATTTTTGAACAATCTTTTTCAGCTCCTGGACAATTATATCTTTGTAGTTATCCTATCAAACAATAACAAGAGTCTAATTTTGAATGGTGCTCATTAAAATGCACACAGTTCTTAAACTACCTATTAGTATGATAATTGCAGTACTCTGTACTTATAGGTTTGGAAAGAACAGCTATTATTAGATATGAATCTGGTGATGGCATCACATAATACATGCTAACCACCACACAAAAATAGATTATCTTATATTAATTACTTGAATTTTTCTGAAAAGGCTCTAAGCCTTTCTCTCTTCCAGCAAACACAACGCAGGCACAAAGGATGCTAATTTTCATTTGGAGGCACTTAAAATATGTTAAAGATTGGCTGTCAAAAGAGGGCATAGGCCTCAGGGGCTGTTATCTTGCCTTGTGCCCAACAGAAGAGCTATTACACAGCTACACCTACAATGAATTGCTTACATGTTCCCCACTCCTCAGCCAGAAACATTTCAAGCTAATTTCAGGAGGTCCTCAGGTATAAATATGCCTTTGAGGTACTTGTTTCAAAACCTCAAGTAGGGTGCTGAGTAACACCTGCTGCTATGGGAGGGAAAAAATTGCATTGTGAGATAAAGTAGAAAAAATACGTCCTCACAAGTGACAGAAAAACCTCAGCAAAAGCAAACACTGCAGTAAATATCTGACTGTTTCAACTGGGAAGGAGATCATGTAAAAAGGAACATATCCTCAGTTTTTGGACTGAGACCCCAAAGAGACCCCAAAAAACACAGCTGAGAGCTGCAATACACATTCCTTACTGGGTTCCTGCACAGGCTCTGTGGTATGTGGAGCTCAGAAAATCTCAGCAAGACTGACATTTTCCAGCTAAAAATTGCCTAAACTCCCAAATGTTCTCCAGCAGGGGAAATGCTTAGAAGATGGCCTCTGAAAAACTGTGCCTACTTTATAAGGCAAATTAAATCAACAGATTATTAGGTAGAGGATCATATTTTCTCATAAATGAAATAGAGCAAATTAGTACCACACTTTTCCTGATTTTATGGAAATGTCTGAGATTCCTCCTGTAGGTTTATTTGCAGAGTGGGAGCATTAAAATCTTAGTTGAATGTATGCAAAGAGCAAGCATTTTATTAGCTGGTTTCAACTTCTCTTGCAATTCAACTTTAAGGACAACACAAGAGTTTAAATTCTTCTACTAGCTTCAGTAATCCAAATTTCAATCAAGGTATTGAATTACCATGTTTAATAATGATTTTATACATATTTTATATATATATAGTTATAATTGTTGGTTTATATTTCTTATTCATTTTTCTTCAGAAAAAAACAAAACAAAATCAAACCACAAGGGACTTCACCCCAAAACCACAGAAGATTCTCTCGCCAGACGACAGAATCATTTTGGTTTATCAGTTTTTATGAAGTTTTCAGATCTTTCAAAAAACTTCTTACCTGCCTGGATCTGAAGACAGAAAAATCATTAACCCTGTAGAAAGTTTGTATATCTACATATTTGGAAATAAATACACTTGTATGGGTTCATAGTAATTCATAGAAATTTTCTACTTGCACTCATTTGAACCTATTCAGCCTAACTCAATCAATTCTGAAGAAAGATTTAGGACTTAGAGACTATTAGATTTGGCGTGTTGAGATGGCTGGATTTATTTTGTGTTAGGTGGTATAGCTTAAGACCTGATTTCTGAAAAATTTGTGTGTATTTATGAAATTAAGGACTGAAGGCCTATTAATGAGCTCCATTGCAAGCAATTTTCTTCACCCTGCCCAAATTCTCAGCTAACAAAGTGCAATTAGCAGCCACTTAACTACAAGTTACAAGCCTCAGATAGTATATTCAAATTTTCTGGGTAAGTTTATTAGCACAGGCACTTTGTTCACAAGATTGCCAGGCCTTGTAGAGGCCTGTCTGCAACCAACTGCACAGGCCCACATGACAGTCTGAACACTGAGAAGGTGAGTTTCAAAAACAATTCCTGACTATAATTCCACTGTGCTGTGCAACAGGGCAAAATAAATGGTAAAAGTATTTTCTGTCCTTCAAAAATGTGAACTAAACGGCCACAGTGGAAGTGCTGCTGTGGGGGACAGCTGCAAGAACAGGGGTGTTAAATCTCCTGCCATGGGACCTGTGTGTCATTTTATTTCTGCCATAACGAATCCTTGTATCAAGAGTCAGGGGAGGACAAAAAGAGAGAGAAAGAGATCAAAATGCAGGAAAATGCTAAGTCCTTGACAAGCTCATTTCCAGCTTTATTTTTGTGGGATCTAACTCTCTTCAGCAAAATATTGGGTCAACTGCTTGTCCCTCACTACAACCAAGCATTTAAATTGGGATTTTAAAATACTGATCTGTATTTGAATAAATTACAAAACTATTGTGTTTTTAATAATGGAAATTGCATTTGGTTTTGGTTGTATGCAATTTTCCCTGTTGCCATGGTTCTCAAGTCTGGGCTATGTAAGTTTATGTAATACTCATTTAGAGGAAGATTAGGGCTTTAGGAGCAGCTCCTGGTTTTTAGGAGCGAGCCTTCCCTGTAGCACCACAAAGTTTTAAAGAGCCATGCAAGAGAAAGTCTGTTCACATGTAGCAAAATCATGTTTGTATGTAGTTCTACGTCTTAATTTTACAAAGAAATGTTCTTTAGTTATTAAATTACATGTTGTATCAAGCCAGATAGGTGCAGTGATCAAAGTTGTATGAGATCCAAACAAGCATCTTTGTCATCTAACAATCTCAGGATAAAAATAGAATTTTTTTAGGTGAATATCTTCCAAAATTATAATTTTCTCTAACATTATGATGCCATGGGATTAAAATCAGAATTAACCCTGGAGGTTGGGAGATCTTTCACTTTGGGAAACAACCAACAGCATTGCAAAGGAAAGAAATACCTAAGGTTCACACATGAGCTGTACAAGAATGAGACGAATAAGGGAAATATATCCATTAAATACTGATTTAACCTGTGGAGGGACTGCTCTATTCAAACAGGAATGTAGAAGTGGATTTTCCTTTCATTTACTTTCACAGTCTCTCTTAAGAAAGATGGAAACCAAATAATGCTTGACTGAGATCATAATGTTCTTTTGACTATTTGAATAGGTTTGTTACTAGAATAAACGTGTCTATCACTGTTTAAATATTTAAGTAATTATACTTAATGGCATAAACACTAACCTTAGTGCCACTGGATACATATAGAAAGTGAAAGTAAAGCAAACTGAAAACTAATGATGAATGAAGAATGAAAGATGGCTCAGAGAGGACAGGAACAATATATTTTGGAACCATTTTTCTTTAATGGAAATAAACATTTAGTTGCTTAGCCAGATTCCCAAATCTTCAAGTGACACTCCCCTAGGCTCCACAAGCTGCTGAAGGATAATGGATCAAGATCTTTACCATTAACCGACTGGGAAAACAAACACAAATCTGACTGCTGAGCCTTTAACAGTTTGAGTAGTTTATTGCTCATTTATTCTGTCAAAAATATCTGTCATTATGAAATATCCCTCAACAGAGAAGCACAAAAGTAGGCATCTTTCAAATTTCATGAGAAACAGAGGACTATAACACAGAATGTGCTACTCAGGGAAAATATTTGTCAGAAATCAGTCAAAAATGCACAAACCAGTATGAGTCAGGTGCAGAAAAGAGTTAAACTTCTGGAATAAAAATGCAGGCTGAAGAGGTAATTAGAAAATAATGCAACACCTCAAGTGAAGAAGCGAAAAAAACACCAAGCAAGCTGTCCCCATCCCCATTCTGTTGGTAGGAGGGTAAGTGTCCTCTCTCCTTTAATTTTAAATCTAAATATCACTAATTCTGGGGGTAAAAAAAAAAAAGTGTGTGATATGCATTTATGTTCTCAATTANGGGGCATGAAATCTTGGATAGGTGTTTTTTCAGGAGGTGAAGACAAAATTTTGGGTCACTTAACTGTTCTTCTCAGCAGCCACAGATTTAAATCATGGGTAAATGATTCAGTTGGATAAGTGACTAAAACCTCAAATGCTCCCTGCTTTTGTCAAACCCACTAAATAATGTCATTAATCAGTAGTTAATTTCATGCTGTTGATATTTGTCAACACTGTTGTGTAAATACATATTAAAGCAGATTTCCTCAATTTTGGAACAAGCAGGAGGTTTTCTGTTGCTTTTCCTGGTAATTTCCTGTAGCATCACAGTTTTGGGGTAGATGCTGTGTAAAAGACTTTGGGACCTGCAGAAACTGAATAACCCTCTGCTGGCATTTACAGAAAATGTTAAATTACTGTGACTTTGTACACTGCAACAACCCTCAATTACTGATTTGTAGGAAAGTACACAGCACAGAAAATTCTGTATTGGAACTGCCTGAGGCCATGTAAATATATAAGAATGCCAGAACATTATGTCGATCAGCATCTGAGGCAGAAATGTCTTTTAAAGGTCATGCAATTTCTTTCCCTTCTCCTAAAAATCCTTTTCTTTTAATTACATTTTCTTATTTTGGACATGGCATACATTAAAAAAAGCCCATGAACAAGTAAAAATTTATATAAACAAAGAAAAGAGCATTAGAGATATGTAATGCCTCAATTCATCTTTTTTGTCATTGCTATTCAGAGAATTCAATGGTTTTTTTTAATAAATGAGGCTGCCCATTGCTGAACAGCCTCTTCCCTTTCTATGAACAGCACATTTATCATTTTACAGTTCCCAAATAATATTAATTAGCATCCACCCAACTTCACTGTCATATGAAGGAAGAAATAATAATTAAAAAAGAAAACCCAAGAAAAAAAACAATCAAAACCACAAAATCAAGTACCCATAGAAATTCTAAGATTTACTCTGGAGAAAAAAAAATCCATGCAAGAATCCCTGCTGGACAGGGATTGGTATAGCATAAAGAACTTTCAAAAGACAAGCTTAATAAATAAGGGTATCAAGGACACAAGCAAAAAAAGATATGGGATTTCCAGTGTGCCTAGGGGAGAAGGAATACAAGAAAGAAAGTAGTGGCTTCTATCTCCAGAAGGAATACCTGTTTTAGTCATGACTAATTCCAAAGTGAAAATCAAATGCTGCTCCTCTCTTTGTGTCAGTTTTATCTTTCTTCTTCCTTATTGCCTTGATCAAGAAAGCAAAGGTGCTCCTATTTAGATTGTTATCCCTTGTTTCAAGTCGTAGCACTTCAAAGTGAACATGAACACTTTCCTCAGAGCCATGATTTCAAGCTAGAGAAGTCACCAGGGCATGCTCAGCTGTGAGTGTATATTTAATGCACATCGCAAAGGCTTTGCTCAGAAGCAAAGTGCTGAAGTGTTATGATATTTTAATAGAAGGTTTTGATTCAGAGAAAGGGTTTGCCAGGACCTCGCCAAGCAGCCTTATTTAAACTGTAGCCACATGACAAAAATATGGTTTGTTGTTTGTGGTTTTTTGTTTTGTTCTGTTTTTTTTGGGTTTTTTTTTTCATCTATCTAGACCGGTTTAGTTTAGTATATCCTTTTGTACCAGAGTTGAATCTCTAAACTGTGAATATCACTCTATCTGAAATGATCTCTGAAGGATCCGTACTGAATGCCGAATTGCTGACTACCAAAATTACTATTCATTTGTTGTACTATCCATTTATTTGTAAAATGGAAATTTAAACTAAAAAAAAAATGGACTGTAGTTTATCCCTAATAATGGGATTTTTTTCTAAGGGCAGTAATCATCAAGTTGCTCAGAATCACACAAGGCAGTGCTGTGTAAGAGCAATAAACACCAACCTGCCTGTTTAGAGGGAGAGCACTGGCTCAGTGCTGCTCTGTGGCTACCAGTAGAAAGCTTCCCTGTTTGAATTAGATGGATATTGGAAGTGTCCTACCTTTGACTTTAAATCAGTGGCACAGACATCTGTTAGATTAGCTTGTTTGGCTTCTCCCCAAATGAGAACTGCAGGGGTGGAAAACAACATGAGTTGAGATTATTTGCTCAGAGAATCGTTGTTTCCAATTTTTCTCTCTGTCAGTTCCAAGCTGTGTTTTATGTGCAGCACAGTCTCTTCCAATCCTTTGATATACTGCTGTTTGCATTGCTCTGGGACTGTGTTTAAAGACTCTGCCTAAGAGGTGAGCAAGAAGCAGACAGGTAAAATATTCTGGAGTTTTTCTACAGGAGCTCCTGTGCACTGTAGCATTTCAAAGCAGCAGTGTGGCCACTACCAGTAATTACTTTTGCAGATGACAGACACAAACTGGATACATGTTGAATAGGTATGATTTGTTTGCCCACTAGCAAAAAATCAAATGATGCTTTTTTGCTAATCTGAATCAATCTTGGTTTATCTCTCCTCCTACCTGCAGTTCTCTTAGCAGGTGATAAAGGAAGAAGGCATTTCTTCACTGAGATAAATGTCAAGGCTTTTAGTGGGCTCAGAGAGGTGTTAGGTCACCTGGAGGTGTTCAAGAAACAGTGGCATTTAGTGCCCTTCTTTGGTTGAAAACATGGAGACTGCTCAAAATTGGAACTGACCATCTTGGAGGTCTCTTCCAACCTCAGCAATTCTGTGATTTCCCAGATCTCTCAAAATCTAATTCTTTAAAAGTGCCCAGTGTGGAAGAATTTTTCTCTCTCATGTGCTTCTTATATTGGTTTATGGTCTGAGAGGGGCACCTGCTGGGGGCATTTGGTGCTCCTTTATATAATCTCTGTATTAGCATTTTCAGGAGCAAAGTGAAAGAACTGCCTGCTGTGCAGGTGCCACTTCTGCTTGGGAGGGTTGGTAAAGATCTGGGTTTTTTTCTTATATACAAGAATATGGTCCTAGATTTTTTTTCATTTTGGCCTTTTTGAAGATGCTACAAAACCTGACGGATCCTAATCTTGCTTGATGCTGCTAAAGGTTCATGTTTCCACGTGTGCTGTCTGGAGGACTTTCTAGGCGATTATCTCTAACATTCCTATGAAATATGTGGCACTAATATAGATTCTAATACCAAAGGCAGGTACTCAGAACATGAGGATAAAGCCATTCCCCCCCTGCTGTTTTACTGTTGTTGAAATACATTCAGTAACCATTTGGTGCCAAACCAGCTTTGAAGTGTTTGTTCCAAAGGCAGACATCACTTCAAGTTCTCAACTTCTCTGCTTTTTAAAGACAATCTCGGGCTGGCTGACTAGAGCTGGTTAAACATTGACAGACACAATCTGGAGGCTTATGAAGCATGGACTTTCCATACACAGCTTCTAAGCTTAGCTCTATTTCTGGGCCTCCTGAGATGTGAATATCAATCAAATCTTACTGGAACAGATACCTTTTGCCACAGCAGTCCCATATACTATCCCAAAATCTCAAATCAGTTGTGTTAGAGAATCCACTGGTGGTTTTTTTGTTTGTTTTTTTTTAATGGACAGGATCCAACCTACTGCTCACTTAATCTGGTTCTTTCCTGAGCTCCTGAGCTCACTTAAGTAATTGTTTTCCATTGTCTGTTCCTATATTTCCTATGCTTTATGCCACAAAATGTGAGTGCGGGTCTTCACAAATTGGGGTTTTTTTTTGCTATGTTTGCATGAATTCTTGTAAAAGTTTTGGTCATGCCAATGCATGCATAAATACACAGAGTATGTGGTTTTTGTGGTTTTTGTGGTTATGGAATATATAAATACTTATGAAGAGATGAGCAGAGGATAATACAAAATTAAATAAAATGTTGAAAAGAAAACTATGGGAGGCCTAATATAAGTACCATGCTTCTAAACTGAAACTTTTAGGAAAAAATGAGTGACTGAGTGAAAGAACGAATAAATATATAAATAAAATGCTTTCAAGCGTCCCTTTAAACTTCAGCCATTGGTTCCTTCTCCTAGGTGCAGGCTTAAAATGCTATTTTTCTTTCTACAACTATTCTTTCTTTTTATCATTTTTAGAGATACTTCAAGTAACTAGCTTGTAAGTAAAAAATTTCTAAGAGTAAAGGAGCAAATGACCAATTCTTTATTTTAATGAGAAAAAGTCTGCAGCAGGAGCACTGCTTTCCCTTTCAGCAATGGGGTCATGGAAGAAATAATTTTGCCCAGCAATTTCCATAGCTCAGGAATTAGGAAAGCCAGAAGGCCTGAAATTGAAGTTATATAATGCAATGAAAGAATAGTATTATGTTCTGTTCACACTATAATTTTTGAAAAATACCTGTTATGGGAGCTAAATATCAATTCGGAAGTGGTTCTAATGGTGGAAATAAATGAACATGAGCAGATTTTTCCAAGTGCACAAACACCCTAAGAACTCTGAAATAAACCTGTGGTGCAGAGAGAGGATCTCATCAAGGAGCTGTCCTTCTGCAGTATCATGCTTGCCAAGACAATTTGGAATTATGTAAGTTTTCAAACTGCCAATAAAAGTGCAGAAAAATGATGTCTTGAATGTTCAAAACTCCCTGCAGAAACAACAGTATTTTTCAGAAATTTTGGATACCTCCAGTTGGACAGACCCTAAAACTGGTATCTCTGGACCAAGTTCAAAAACAATGGTAAAGGTGGAAATATTTCCTTGTAAATTCAAGACATTTGCACATTGAAAGTATTAGATCAACACTCTTTTTTTAGAATTTCAGATGAGTTTACAGATTTAAACAGCATTGACCCCCTCAGTCTACTGTTTTCCGTTGCTTTAAAAAAAAAGGAACACAAACCAAAATTATTTATTGCTTTAGTTCATAATTCTGGCAAAAAATTGAATTAAGTTTATTTTATAAAGTAAATATTAAAAATATCTTTGCAATTACCTTGTGTTAGTCCAGGAGAAGATCTAAACCAGATCTTAGAAGTCCAAATACATTTTTGATTTTTCAGCTTGGACCTTTAACCTGATGAGAATTCACTCCTTCCTGTGTTGCTTCACAGTCTGCCTTCTGTTTTCCCATTTTTTTTAAGCTTTAAAGTTCTGGTACTACTGCTGACAGATTGGCTTGACTGCATGGTGTTGTCTCACCTCTTTGTGTATCCTGATTTTTCAGGGGATTGCAGTGTAGATAAGGATATCTTTAAGAGAAGGATCCCAGCACTAATTTCTTATTCTTATATAAACCTTCTTGTGTATTTTAAACTAATTTCTCATATAAGCTAATAGCCTTCTAAGAGTTATGTCTAAAACTTCTTATCTCTATTATTTCTAAGAGGTATCCATTTTCCTGCTTGTGACTCTTAAAAAGGAGCACTGAAAAATACTTACTTTCTTCTACATTTTCTTGCTGTTTGGTCACGGTTGTGGTTTTTTGATTGGGTTTTTGTTTGGGTTTTTTTTGGGGGG
>VZDJ01000321.1:102705-115508 GCA_008694505.1 Cyanoderma ruficeps | reverse complement strand
CCCCTCCAGTCTTCCACTGCCTAGGCAAAGTTCTACTTGATTTAGTTAAAACAATAGCATGAAACTAAACATCTTGGTTACAGTGAAGCTGACATCCTGTTCTTTTGGCCTTACTGCCTCAAAATCCTTTTAACCCTATACTATCATGTGTATGTGTGTATTTATTTGCTTCCACTGTGCTGCTGTCTTCATTGTCTTCAGTTTCACAGAATATTTTGGGATTTCTTTCAATGCACAGTATGCACATATTCTCTGAGACAGCGGGTAAATACAGAATAAATGCCAACAAGTTATTACAACCCCAAGAAAAATGACTTCTTATCACTAACACTGAGACTTGTTTGACCTCCCACAGTCCACCAAAGATTTTTCCCCACTTTAAAGGTTCAGTTACTTGGAAATAGAAATGGTGACTTGAATACCTAAATTACTCTATCCTTAAGGTGCAAGAAAATGCATTCTTTGCATTTTCTAATATTTCATATCATATAGTTAATCTCTAAAGGACATTGATGGGTCTATTTGCTGTTCTTTGCAAGTGAGTTTGGTTAGAGAGTACCAAGGAATGGACTTGTCATCAAAAGACACTATCACAGTTATGTGTTTATTCCCTTAGCAATCTAATTATTTTGTTTCAAAATAACTAGCATTACTTCTATATCATGTGGTGAATTGATTGTACTTGTGTCCCGAGTCAGATTCTTGAAACCATGAATGATAAAATAATTCATTTGGTCTGATCTTCCTAGAAGTATTTTTATCTGTCAGCTTGTTTTCTTTGACAAGGAACAAAATGAAAGCTTTGTGGGAAAAAAAAAAAAAAAGATAATCAAAGATCATAAAAAATTTGAAATACAAAATAGATATAGGAATTTTGGCTTCAATGTATTTTAAATATAACAAGGATTATTTTAGACTCAAAACCCAACAAATTCTTTTGGGATTGTACAGCCCTGACTATTCTTTGCTCACTGTTGCTAGCAGGAATTATGTCACAAGGTTATTTGTGTTTTACCTTTAAAAGTGGAGGGTTTTTCCCGTTTTCCAGTCAGTGGGACCTTCACTGAACTCACACAGCTTCTCAAATATAACATTCTGGATTCTAAAGACAATTTTTGAACTTGAATCCTGTATATTAGCCATGTTAAGAAAGTCCAATGACTTAAACAAATGGATTAATTTACATAATTTTCCCAAAATTTCATGTCAGGGAATATACTCCCTCTTATGCTCATCCCTACATGAACCTTTCCCTTGCACAAAATTTGTCATGAAAGCTGCCATTTAAATTGATCTTCACTGAATAAAGCAGATGACATGGGAGTCTAGATTTCTATCCACTTCATGAGAAATGCGATATACATTAAAGATCACATCTACAGAGAGAATAAAAAGGGGCTGTTTAACTCAAAGAGCCATATTCAGTCCTGTGGCATGACCGCACAGCTGAAAGTTTATTTCTTCCTTGTCAGTGGTGATTTTGACCTAAGGATAGGTTTCATTTATGTAAATAACCAGGAGAATCTTGCTCTTTGGACAAGTGTAAGTGTAATCCATAAGTGAGGTATCCCAGTAGCTGCTTTTCCACCACTTCCGCTATTTTGTTTAGGTTTTTTTAAAATGTGCAGCATGTTCACTTGCAGAAATTATGCTCTCCTCTGTCAGAACAATGTAGCAATATTTATATCAAGACAGCTGCTTAATTTGCCACAAAAAACAAACATAAAAAACAAACAAAACCCAAACAAACAAAAAACCCCCCAAAAAACAAAACAAAGCAAAAGAAAACCCCAACAAACCCTATGGAACTGTTCATTGAGTAAATATTATCATCAAAGTTGCAGCAAACAGACAGGAAGAAAAAGGAAAAGGAAGCCACTTTTCTGTGGAATACGTAAATCCCTTACACTACTGCATTGCTCTGAACAACAGTAAGTTATATTTAAAATCAGATCTGTCAAGCAAGAAATGACACTGATCTTTGGAGATTTGGTGGTTAAAAAAAAAAGTGAAAAGAGAAAAAATCAGAAATTAAAACACAAACCTCCTTATACCTTTCACAGTGGAAATGAGAAAAATAAGGATATGCTTTTCCTTGGTCATTACATTTATCTCCTACCATAGGAATTGGAGTTAGAAATGTATGTTATAAAACAGTCACTGAGAAGGTGCCTCCACTCTATCAGAATATAAATTAAATGCATTAAACACAGGGGGTTTTAATACTTTGGTTAAAATGTGGAACTACCAATCCAGGGCTTAAATATGCAAATTTTAGGATAAAGACTTGGGAACACAAAATGTTGTATGCAGAAACAAGGATTTTTGTGAAAATATGAAGCTTCCTTGTGCTGCACACTTAACTGATTCAGCATGAAACATGTATGTCTTCAGATGTTCCACCAGAAAAATATTAACCATTTTTTCTTAAATTCTAAAAATAGGCATTTTCAAAGAATTCCCATTTGTTTCTGCTTTCAAGAAAAATAAACCAAAGCATTTTCTTCTTACAGAAAATCCTGCTTGCTTGGTTGTTTAATATTGTCCTTGCTGAGGAAAATATTTAATGAATCATTAATTCTTGCAGTGGGGAAGGGGAAATTTAAGCAATTTTTTTTAACCTGATGTAGTTTAGAATACCTTTTAAGTAACTCAGGGTTGAAAATTGATTTAATCTTCTTTTTTTTACTCCTATTTACAGCCATAAAACCCACCTGTAGCACCTTGTTGAATAATTTCCCCAATATTTTTATAACCATTAAAATCCTCTAAGCTAGGAAAATGCATAATAGGTATTATTACAGAAGCCATAATCTGTTATAAAGATGTTTTTTTCTGTTTTACCTCCTATGCTGGCACAATTTTTTAAACTCTAACAACAGAAACAATTATGTTATATTTCCCATTTCATTCTGCAGCAAGTTGCTCTCTTTAAACATTTTTAAGTAAAAAATTACAAAAAAAACCTAAGACCCCTAACCAACCAAAGAAGAAACTCATAGCTCCAAACCACAGTAAATAGTAGAATAATAATTATTGTCATTATTATTTGAGCTTCTTTACCTACCACTATTCACATCTTGTATGAAGATCCTTAGAAATTTGTTTATAAATTCCAGTTTTCAGGATAATATATGTTAGGTCTAGAATGTCTCAAGGGCAATTAAAAATTAGTGAGCAGTTAATGGAATAGTCGAATATACATAAATAACCAAATGAGAAAACTCGAAGAATAAAGTTTGTAAGATTTATCAAGTGCTTTGTAGTAACTTGATCTTTCAGAGTGTGAGAATAAATGAGTACCAGAAAATGGAATATAAGCAATAATTGCTAGGCACAGAGGTAAAAATTTAGAGAGTTATCAGGGTTGAGGTTCTTTTTGTTCAGTTGGGATTTTTTAAGGGTGGGGTTTTTTTGTGTGTGTGTGTTTTGGGGTGGGGTTTTTTTTGTTTGTTTGTTTGCATTTGGGTCTGAGGTTTTTTACAACATAAGGTACTTTAAGATCCATTCCTTGTCTATTTCTACTTATGCAATGCCCAAATTCCAAGTAATCAAATTTCTCTGACATTTGACTCCATTCACAAGATGTTTCAAATACCTTTACATACCTCGTACCAAGAAATGATGGTGTTGTGATCCAAAAGCTTTTGAACAACACCGAATGACTGCATGAAAGCAGCAACAATCACCATGGATTAAAAAAAAAAAAATCTTACCATTCTCTCCATGCTGGATAAGTTCAGTTATTTGCGGAGCTTATTTGGACTTTTCTTTCTTCTTTGTTTTGTTTTCAAAAGCCCAACCAATCTGTTACTTTTTAATGTTTTCCTGTCCTTATGTCTTAATTAATTATCATCTTTTGATTCAGCAAAATCTCTTATATGATGTCGTTTCTGTGGTGCAAATGAATTCCCAGAAATCCTATCTAGAACACTTTCTTTTTTAAATTTTAAAACTGAAACATATTTCCTTTAATAAAGGTCCAAGATTTACTGCAAATGTTCACAGATAAACCCAAAGTACATGAAGTTTCTTGAAGAAGAATGGGTGTAATTTATGGAGATAATTTTGTATTTAATATGTCTCTAATTCACCTGGCACACCTTCATAGAGTCCATCATATTTTCCAAGCTGAAGTCAGTGACACTTTTCAGAATATGTTTCCTGGTGGGTTCAATCTATCAGCTGTGAATTATTTGGCCTCACACACAGAAAAATTAATCCTGCTGTTCGTTTGGATATTCTCAACCACCTTTACTGAGAACTGGGAGTTATTCAAAGAAATTATAAAGCTCCTCTGCAGTGGTTCTGGTGACTCCTGGAATCTGAAAACAAGTGTTTTGTCACCCTGTTCCAACTGCTTGTGATGCCATCCTACACACTGCTTGATTTTCAAGAGTAAATCCCAGCTGTTCAACAGCTGGAGCAACATGATCTTCCTCTGAGCAGCATTTCCATTAGTTTCAGCACAGAATCCATTTTTTACAGCGACAGGGTTTGGGGTTTTTTTCCCTACTTGTATTAAGAAGAAAAGTATGGTTTTGCATGGAGATTAACAGACAGGAGTGAAACTACCTAAACTAGCATAAATAAACACCTATCTTAATAATCAGATAAGAAACTGTGATATTTATGAGTACCAGAAGAATGTTTATATATAAATATAAAGAAATAAATGATAACACACATTTATACACTAAGCTTTAAGATTTCCTTAAATTAAAAAAAAATCTCTAAGAGGGAGACAGTTTATTTCTATCAGCCCTAGAAACTTCTCCTCTGTGCCTGCCTTCAAAGTGGAATGATTGTCACATTCTTTCTTTTATGCTCAAAGTTAAGGCAGAGAAAGTGTCATCACAGGCTGTCTTTGTCTAAACTGAACCTGCCTGAGCAGAGAAAGGGATGCTTGTGATATTGCAGAATTTATATCACAAAAGGTGATGGGGTTTTAGCTTCACGGATATATTTGACTGGGAAGCATAAATGACCTCTTTATCTGTATCTTTTTTTGTTCTGTGCTTCTCTCTCCTCTACTCTCCCTTCTACCAAAACCATTTCTGGAGTGCTTTCAATGAACAAAGCCAAAAGCTGTCATTTTGTCACTGCTAGTGTGCTGAATGCTGAGAGGTGCTCAAATGCTGCCACAAGGCTTTTTTGACAATATTTGATATATGGTGAATGGGAAATATATCACCCTGAGATGAGAGGATCCAGTTTGTGCAATCATGATCATGGTGCTGCCTGGATGGACTCTCTTGGTAGGAATATAAGAAACACACTCAGGATTGTCAGTATTTTATCCATATCTTTAACTTTCCCCGGGTGCTGTCTGCCCTCAAAATATCTTTTTTTTAACCGCCCAGGGCAGATGTCATCCCTCAGCACTTCGCTGTTTCCCATTTTGTAACCTATATGTCAGCTTCTGTACTCCTTCAAAATGAAAGGGAATAAAAACAAGGTTAATAATGATGGGAATATTTGCAACATCAATACCTACTTTAAAAAAAAAACCTATAATGCATGTAAGAATATATGATAAAACCTGAAAAGTTGTCCCTGATGCAATTGCAGATTTTTTTTTTTGTTGGAGAAAATAAATAGGAAAAAAAAACCCCCAACTAAAAATATCCCATTATTCTAATTTTGCTTTTTCAAAACATCCACACTTGCTCTGCTATACCTCTTTATTTCTGATTTTTTTTACCAAAAATGAAATTTCAGTAGGGATTCTTGTGTAGCATTTGAAAGTTTAAGGTACATCCAAAGGCCAAATTAGGCTTGGAAAGGCTGTATTTGTTCTGCAGGTAATTTAGCAAAGCAATTCTTCCCAGATCAGTGGTCTGATGTGGTCCTGAAGCAGCCTGTCCTTTCTAAGGCCATGGAGAGTTGACTGATTCATGTGTACATGCACAAAATGGAACAAACACACTGGAAAAGGCAGAGTTTATTTAATTCACAGTGCAGGGCTTTGGTATTTTCATGCTTGTGGTATGTTGAGAAATATTACTAAACATAGAGAACCATGTCCAAGAGGCTTTGATTTCCAGGCAAATAAATAACTATTAGCATTTAAAGTAATCATTTAAGTACATTAAAAGGTCAACCCTCCAGGGGATGAAACTGCAGCTTTCTCATGGCATCGGGTTAAGGCCCTGTGAAGCAGTTGGATTGCTTGGCTTTTCATTTACAGGACACAAATCCAGATTCAATTTGGCTCTGAATGAAGGAAGGGTGATAAACTTTATACAGCCACTAAAACTTTGCTTAAGAATCTCCAGTCTTCAGGCACAGGCAAAAGCCACATATGAACCTTTAAGGAATCACAGAACAACTGGGGCTAGAAGGTACCTCTGTACATCACCCAGCCCACGCCCCTGCCCAGGCAGGGTCCCCTGGAGCAGTGACACAGGAACGTGCCCAGCTGGGCTTGGCATGTCTCCAGACAGGGACACTCCAGGCCCTCCCTGGGCAGCTGTTCCAGGGCTCTGCCCCTCCATGGACAGAAGTTCTTCCTCCTGCTGGGCTGGAACTTGCTGGGCTTTATTTGATGGCCACTGCTCCTCATCCTGGCACTGGCACCACTGAACAGAGCCTGGCCCCATCCTCTGGCAGCCCTTGGAGATGTTTGTATGGATTGATGGGATCCCCTCTCAGCCTTCCCTTCTCCGGCCTGACCAGGCCCAGCTCCCGCAGTCCCTGCCCAGCACAGAGATGCTCCAGAGCCCAAATCCTCTCTGAGGCCTCCCCTGGACCCTCTCCAGCAGCTCCTGGTCCCTCCTGTCCTGAGGAGCCCAGGACTGGAGCCAGCACTGCAGAGGGGCCTCAGCTGGGCAGGGCAGAGGGGCAGGATCCCCTCCCTGGCCTGCTGCCCACTCTCTTCCCTGTGCTCCCCAGGCTCCCCCCGGCCCTCCTGGCCCCAGGACACTGTCAGCTCATGGTCACGTTGCCCCCCACCAATACCCCTAGGTCCCTCTCCACAGAAGAACTTTGTCAGATGCTTCAGGAGGGTTGGTCACTGTGAAATAGCTACAGATTTCGCTGAGTATATCAACAGAGGAACATTGCTTGACATTACCTTCACTGATCTATTTGATACATCCTCTTTCAACACAATTTAGTACAGGAGTAAAATATTTTAAAATTTTTTCCTTTCCTCCAGGGGAAAAGTAAAAAGAAAGTAAAGGTCCAGGCTACACTTCACAGGTTTTATTGAAGTGAACTTTTAAAGCAAAACAATCAAGAAAATGTGTGAATATTAACCTTTAAGAAAGAAAGCGTTACATTTTTAGCCTAAACTGAAGCAAGACACTTTTAATCACTACCAATCAATACCAGAAACATTAATGTAAAAAATAATAAATAGAGGGTAGCCTGATACTAAAAGATAATTTTTTTCAACAGACTTTTCATGAAGCATGAAAAAAGTTGTTTCAGCATGAGCTGAATTTCCTTGTTTCCATGTGAGGCAGTTTAAACTTTTCCTGCAAGGTTCTGTTTCATGTTAAAGGTAAGAGGTATTTCACTAATATTTTAGCTTTTAGTATACATATAAATTACCATTATGTGCATGTATACACACATTTAAATGTTTCTTATCCCTTTGGAAGACAACAGCTTATATCTGTTTTGAAATAAATGTAGGATCCTACTATACCTTCCCTCTCACTAGACCATGTGAAAGGTACCATGTCATTACCATATAGGTAACCCCTCCACTGAAATAATCTGCAGGATCACAGGGAATTTCTGTTTCCAAGGGTAGCCCAGTTGTCATTGAAAGCAGGACCAAATTAAAATATATCCTACCAGCACTTCTTACAGTTCATCTTCCCTAGATATTTACTCAGAATTGGTGCTAGAAATATTATAAAATGCAGTTCTTAACGTTTCTTTCACGAAACCCATTGAAAAATGGACATGTAATACAATAAAATATGACAAATGGGTAGCAAAACTTAAACAAAACCAAAACCAAATATACTTAAAATAAGATCATGGAGTGAATAAAGATTTCCCCTTTTAAAACAAATCCAACTGCCAGTTTATAATACTTTGTTTTCAGGTTGGCCAAAGAAAAGTTGTCAAAACAGCACTGTGATCATTTTTATTGGTGATATTCACTGAGCATCTAAAGTGGTTCTGCCTCCTCTAAATAGCAGCTTTTTCATCCAGTGTTGTTTTTGCTCTGTTTGAATCAAACTTTAAATACTCTCTGCTTTTCCCAGTAAGGTAAGAGAGCCATTATTTACAATAATCACATTTTAATTCAGATGAGGAATGATAATCTAAAATCTGATTAAAGAAACTTACTGAGGGGATTTTATGTGCATAGCTTATCATCTTTGGTAGGATTGAGTTCAAGAGTGTGACTAATATTGTTACAAGCAGCTGAAAGGAATAGACTACACAGACTTGGTGTGGTATCACCAGCAGCATGGATTTGTGTTTTGGTGGTATTTTTACCTCAAGAAAAAAGTTTCTAAACATTTATTATACATGCTTACAGGAATCATGGAGGATGAAACATAAGAAGAGTTTTCATTGCTTTAAGCTTTTGCAAAAATAATACTGGTTTAGAACAACAAATAATTTACGGTTTGGCAATGCAGGCAGCAATGTGGGTAATAAATAAGAGATATTAAAAAACTGGAAGCTGTATGCTGGTTTACATGCAACATATCTGTTGACTTTGTATGGAAGAGGGAGTGAGGAGAAAAAGATGTGTTACTGCATGAATGTGTGACACATTTCACTCATAAACATGGGGCCTCAGTCCTTCAAGCCTTTTCTTTCACCTGAGCCTTCAACCTATCAAGGGTCTGACCAGACCTGTATTAATCTGTAAGTGTGATCAAATGAGTCCATGTTCTTCATCATTGTGAGTTTCTATGAATCTCAGTGGGCAACTTCCAGTGATGGATTCATCATGTTCAACATTTGTAATTTTCTAGATACATAGTTTTCCACAGCCGAATGGAGGTTAGAGCAATGTGTGGGATGGGCTCTGCTCCCAGGGAACAGGGACAGGAGCATAGGAAATTGTCTCACACTGTGCCAGGAGAGGCTCAGGTTGGACATCAGCAGTAATTTCCCCATGGAAAGGGTGGTCAGACCTTGGAACTGCCCAGGGAGGTTTGGAGACCCCATCCCTGGAGGTGTACAAGGAAGGCCTGGATGTGGCACTCAGTGCCTTGGGCTGAGGAAAAGGTGGGGACTGGGCAGAGCTGGGACTCCATGGTCCAGGAGGTATTTGCCAACCTAATTGATTCCAGAATTCTAAGATCATTCACAGTTTTCCTCAAATGATGAAAGGGAGACATAAATTTTCATCATTCCCTCAAAATGGCCTCTTATGTAATTTCCTTTTTCTTTTCCAAGTTGAAGGTGAATTAGGTAGGTTGGGGTGTTGGGTATTTCTATTTTATCTGGCATTTTAAGTGCAATATGTACGTATCAGAGTAAGTAGGGAAATATTTCTTTCTATTACTTTAATCATATACAGTCTACCAACAACAAACCCCCAGAGCAGAATTTTTAGGGAATTCTAAAAACACAGAATGGCTGCATGGTTCTTGGCTACTCGTTGGGATTAAACCATGACAGTGAGCACCAACGAAACAGGCTCTGGATTAACTGCTATGATAATTTAAACGTGGGTTTGAAGAATTTATCATAAGTGAAAGGAGAAAAAAAACAACCCAACAACACAACTAATAAAGACTCTGGTGTTTCAAAAATCCAAGGATGTAAATCTAACTTTTAAAGTTCCACTACAGAGTAAGAGACAAAGTCTGAAACATAAATTTAATTCTAAAGAGTCATTAAGTGAAACTAATAAACCCAGAACATTTTTGGGTAGAAAACTGCAATTTAGTTTGTTATTTAATTAGAAAATTGTTATCAAATGGAACCAGGAATAGACATTTTTGAAAAAACACAAAAAGGAGATGTTTAAAGTACTACACAATTCATCACCTTGAAACAATAGATTGTGGATGAAAAAAGCGGGCGTGGATTGGAAAAGTGACTATATTCACTTCTGGAAGAAAAAAACCACCTAATACCTGCATGTCCTCACCTGGCATCTGTCAGCAGTGCCTGTGGAGAGGGGAATGGACTGGGGAAACAAAATTATGCTTTTCCTATTACTTAGAAATGTTAATTGGGAAATAGATACTAATCTGTAAATGAGTCACTGTCATTCAATTGCATTCATTGCTTGGATGGTCATTATGTATCAAATAAAAAAAAAATTAAATAAAAAAGGTCGCCACTCAGTTCTTATGGAATGCTGATTTTGGGATGTTTCCCAACATAAAATCCATCATCTGACCCTTGACACTCAGTTTATGTGTCTTGGCACCGTGTTTGTGGGGAGCTGTAAATGGGGTTTTTTTTGGATATCTGCCCCCAACAATGCTCCTGTTTTTTCCACTTTTCTCATCCCAAGTCAATCTGTTCTGTGAAGATCACCAAGACAGACCAAAACATGTGCAACTCAAATCTTACAGCTGCAGCAGAGGAGACTGGATGTTTTCAGAGAAGTAGGTCTTGAGAAGTTTCTACATAGAACCAAATCAAGTCTTCTCAAAATTCATGGAAAATATTTTTATTGTATCATGTGCTCCTATATTTTTACTGTATTATGTGCTCCTTTTTAGTTAAAATCTGGATAGAGTCAGTTAAAAATGTGGACAATATGGTGGAATAAATTTTAAAGGGTCATTGAAACCCCTTCAGAATGCAATTTTTCTTGGTTTTAATTTTTTAATTTTTTTTCTTAACTTCTTTTCATTGTGAAAATAAAATATGGATAAAAATAATGCTTTAAAGCATCTTTCATACATACATATATGTATTTATATACATATATTTACATTTTCCTGAACTTATCCTCCAATACTAGTCATTACTCTTGAATATGTAATTTCCAATCAGAGAGAAGTTTCATCTGGATGTGGTCTTACTTTTCAAAGCACCTTGTGGTTTCTGTTTTTCCCAGATTTCGTAGAAAGCTTTTGGGTTAGTGCATGGATTCTTAAGAGTTCACAGAACAGATGAAAATCGAAGTAAGAAAATATGAAAGAAAGTTGGAACAAAAGAAAAAAATGTGAGCTGTGTGTTAATGTGACACAGATAACCAGTATTAGATAAAGTGGCATTTAATTTCAACCTTGTGTGTTGAGGCAAAAATAAATTAACATTTCTGAATTACCTTCATTACGATGGGATTAATGTTTCCCTGAAAACACTGTAGCCACCACTCCTTTCATTCATGATATTCATGAAAGTTAGGTACACTCATGTTCTCTGCTGCTTTGTTTTTTAAAAATTTAATTCAGAAAATTAAAGTTTTATTTCTCTGACTATTGAAGACAGTAGGAGGTGTTCATCCACCGCTCATCTCTGCTCTCATCTCGCTTCCCCCACAGTTAATTTATAAGGATTATCTATGTTCCAAGATCTCCATCTGGACAGTCAGGTGTCTGGGAATGCTTCACTGCCATCAAACCCAGCAGAATTCCTAAACCCTCATTTCCTTGGAGCAGAAATTCCTGGGTTTGTTTTGGTGAGCTCTGACACCCTACAATGGTTTTGGCTCTCTTTACACTCTGCTCTTCCAGCTCAGAGCTACCCTGCCTCACATCAGCTGAGTGGAATTGCCCTCAAACAGTTTTTCTAGGCTATGGCCAAAAAATCAACAACCTCTCTGCTGGCAAAAGCCAAACCTGGCCAAATCATAATTATGGCATTGCTGGGATAAGAGTCCCAGAAAGACTGGGACACCCTTTATAGTCTGACTTTGGAGAATATTATAATTTGGCAGCAGCTGTTGACAGGTTACCAACAGAAGCTTAAATTAAAAAAATGAAAAATTAATGCACAAAAGAAAACATAAGGCAGGTAGAACCTCTTCAACCAAAATCTACTCTGCAAGTATAGGAATTGTCTTTACAGGCACCATAAAAAATGTTTGGGTTCAGAAAGAGCAGTCCAAAGCCAGTTGGACAAAACTAACGACTGACTGTCTGGAATAGCTGGAATGTATCAATGCCACAGGGTAGAGGCATGGACAGCTAAATTTTTTTTCGTCCCATAAAATTACTGGCCAAAATCTGTGTTTGAATAACTGAGCAAATACCAACAGATGTAATCTTGTTTGTTTGTCAGTGTGGTTGATCTAGATGAAAGTTTGCATTTCTCCAACAAACCAAGGGTTTTGCTGTAAATGATGTATCACCAATGATCTCAAGTGAAGGAGGCAATTTTGAAGCCAATTTGGGTGTCTGACGAGAAAATACAGTATTTTTGAGTAGCTTAGCGTAGAGAGCAGCTGTTTTCAGGGTGAGGCTGAAGCACCTGCAGTCCTTTTGAACGAGAATTGTTTTGGGAGATACTGCAAAAATAATTTGGTGTCCACTGCAGAGCAGGCATAATACACATTTCATAAATGTAAACATTCTACTCCCAGAGGTTCACCAGTGACCTTTCATTTCGAATTTTTGCCCTTTGCCAGGATTTTGAGATAATGTGAACCATGAAGTTTGAATTACAGTGCTGCATTTATCCACTTCAAAAGCAATACCAGCCACTTTTAACATGTGAAAGTCGTCTTGGGGCAAAATCTCTTTGCTTATGATAAGTTTTATTTTCTCTCCCTATTCTCTTCTTTCTTGAGAGAAGACTCTTAAAACATTTACTATTTCTTCATTGGAAATTCAGGTAATAGGAAGCAATGTTAGCCCTTAGCTGTAATAATAATAATAATAATAATAATAATAATAATAATAATAATAATAATA
>VZDJ01000321.1:80525-102697 GCA_008694505.1 Cyanoderma ruficeps | reverse complement strand
TAGTAATAATGTTGTGTAGTAACCCTATTGGACATTATCTGCATTTCCCACCCTTTCCTCAGCTAGGGCAGAGCATCTGCAGTGCGTCAATAAGACAAAGGGAACATTCCTACTGAGATCTCTGGGGAGATCTTTGGTGGCACTTAGTCTTAATTGGAAACTGCCTTTCATTTCTTCTGAAGGCATCATTCTACACAATGTATTTCTTTATGGGTAGAAATTAAAAATGTTATTTCACAAAGCACTTTAAACCATGACAGATAAAAATGTAATATAAAACAGTCTCATCTTCCTATCCCACCTGATCCAGGCTGAGCAAATAACACCTCTAATGCTTTCCAGTCTTTGTTGCCTTGTGCAGCGTATTTTTTTTTAATGTATGTAGAAAATTTTCATGTCATTATCTACAAGATAAGGAGTGATATACAATTTTGTAAGCATCTCTGAAAGGGAAAAAAAATTATCTCACAGTTGTCTAGGCAAATATTTCTTCATGGGAAGCACAGTTGTCTAGGCAAATATTTCTTCCTGGGAAGAAATTAAAATATTGATTCTAGCTCTACTACATCCTAAGCAAATTATTTTCAGATCAGTATTTGGTCTTTAACACAGAGATCACGTGGATGACAAGATTTTTCTATTATAATGCCCTTTTTATCTTAGCATTAAATATAAACTAATATCACAGAAAAATAAGATTATACATTACATTTATATGTAAAATAAAGATTTTTTTTTGTTGTCTCCTTATTTGCAAAATTCTTCTAATCCATTCACTTAAGTGTCAGATTCTTATCTGCAATATGTATATAAAAATTTGAATGCTAAAAGAAAACAGTTTAGAGGTTGATTAATGTAGGAGGTCTACATACATGATGGGGACATGACTCAAAATATGTGAAAGATAATGGAAAAGAAATTGTCAGGCCATAAATGCAAACTCAGGAACAGAAATCACTTCTTTTCACTACAGGTCAGTAACAATCTATAAAAAGGGTACAAGGCAAAGATTTCTAGCTTTCTCTGTATGACACTTGTGAATCCTGAGCAAGAAACACTGTGTGGTAATCTGCTCCGTTTTACAAACATGGACAAGAGGAATGATGGCTTCCTGAGGCTATTAAATAACAGGATGAGTTTACTACACTGTTCTTTAGATGAACTCCAGCCTCTTTACAACATTTTAAAATAAATTTGAGATCAGCTTGGAAAAAAAAATGCAATTTGAAAATAAAAGTTTTGTGATAAGACTGTCTGCCATGAAATCCAAGTGTTTAAAGAAGGACTGTGATTCAAATACAATATCAATACTATTCATGGCAATTTAATTTGATTTTAATTTTTAATATTTAAACATGAAGTGTTCATTTTTATTATTATTCTGTTGTTCTTGGTTTGTGGATTTTATTTAAACATGATGTGGTATCTGAATTACAGAATTACAGAATCCCAGAACATCTAGGGTTGAAAGGGACTCTGGAGATCACCTTTTTCAACCTCCCTGATTAAGGAGGTTCAGCTAAAGCAGGATGTATAGGATCATGTACAGGATCATGTCCAGGCCAGTTTTGAATATTTCCAGAGAAGGAAAAAAAACCACAGCCTCCATGGGAAGCCTATTTCTGTTGTCTGACACCTTTACAGTAAAGTTGTTTTTATTCATATCCAAATGGAAGTTCCTCTTCATCTCTTTTCCCCATCCCACTTTGCACCTCCTCCGCATGGAGATAGAAATGTTTTACTGACTCTTAGCATGGATTGTAAATCAAGATTAGCTTCTATCTTCACAAAAGAAACAAACAAAAAAACCCCAAAAAACCACAACCCCAAACAAACAAAGAACTAAAACAACTTGAACCAAATCAGACTGTGAATAACTTCGCAACAATCTACAAGAACTTAATTTTACTACTTCCAAAAAAAGCCCCACAAAAACTTTAAAAAACCCTGTGGATATGATAGTAAAATATCCATTATATGATTCATAAAATGGATGCCTAGAAAATGGGTAGACAGATGTTTGACATAATGTCTTCCTCAGTAAAACAGTTTTAGTTTAAAGACATCCTGTTTATTTCTAGACTTTGAACACTTCTAGCTCTAAGTCTTTTTTGCTAGTAAAGCCATTTTCTTGAGGCTGCCATCTAAATATTTACAATTTATGGGGTTTTAACATCTTAAAAACTTATTTATGGCTATTATGCTTGAAATGGGAATAGGGATTGCAATATACGTATAATTCAAAGTTGTAAATTTTTTTTGTTTTTGGCTAATGAAGACTCTGAAATAAAGCCAAACAAAGGGAAAAAGTGCAACACTTCCAACACTTTAGCTAATAAGATAATGGCATTGTAATGACCTGACTTTCTGCATTCACAAGATGACACAGTTCACAGAAATTATAGCTTCTAAAAATAAAAAATGAGACAAAAGGAGAAAAAGAGCTTTACTTAAGGAAATAATTTAAAAGACAGCACATATTGTCTCTTCCCAGAAAACATGTTTCCATAACTATAAAATAACATCTACATGAGAACATTTGAGGCATTTTGATTTCTCCTATTAACATGGTGTTTCTTGAACACAAAATCCATTTTTTATTTTCCAAAGAAAAAGAAAGAATTTACTTTGATTCATGGGAGGAAATTATGAGCTGAGGTTATCTTACAGCAAGCTGTTTTATCAAAATCTGTGGATCCTTAGGGAACAGGGATTTCTCTGTACTTATCCAGATTTGAAAATTAAGCACATTAAGGCACATCTTTCAACCAGCTTTGCATCAAGGGTGTTTGACACCACAGCAGACAGCAGGAAAGCATGGAAATTGCATGTTGGGAATTGCACTGAGACAACCAAGTGGCAAAGTCATCTAAGAAAAGACCAGTGGAGAGACAATTAAATAAACACAGATCCTGTGATTTCGATGGGCCAGAGTTCACAAACTGAATGAAAACTGACTTATTGCCTTTGTAAAAATAAGTCCACAGCCTGTAGTGCTGTACAAAACCTCTGAGGAGATCATTCAGGATAATCAAATACTGATAATCAGTTCTGGGACCCCAGAAGAAGGTCAATTCCCCTATTACTTTATGAGCATGCATATTGAAAGACAATAGTTTGTGTTTTCAAGGTACAGATTTAGTAATGTTGCACCACATATTTGAGTCGGTGCTGATGATACAGTTGATTTATAACACTTTATCAGAGTCAATTATTTAAGTATTCGAATGGATCTATGAGGCGAAGAGCAATATCAACACAAACATTTATGGAGCTAACATGTAAATATTGACAGGAACAACAGAAGTCTAAGAGGAGAAAGCAAAGTGAAGCAAAAATTCCTTTCTACTCTATTTTTACTATCCATTTTAATCATTTTACCATTATCTTTTGTAGCTGAAGAAAAATGTTCTTTTCAAAATTTAGAGGTTCTTTTTGAAAGAAAGAAAAAAAAAGCCATTTTCACTCATCTGGGGAAGTGCCTCCTGGGAACATAGGGAACTGAAACTTTAATTTCTGTAAAGACAACCCTATCTTTGTGAAGGATGTCAAAGCAATTTCTCACACCAAAGAGTCTGGAATTCAGTATTTCTGATTTGGAAAGAATAAAAAAAATTGTTACAGCAGTTCAACAAATCTCAAGGTCCTGTCCTTAACTAGAATCTCCACTGAACCTGTGGTTAATCATGGACCTAAAATTTCTTGAACATACCCACTTCAGAAGAAAATCCAGTCCCTTCTGATGCTAAATTACACATAATGGTGTGGTAGAAAGTTTTTTCGAGTCTGTTTAAGTTTTAGCTTTAAATGTGTCAAGCAACCACAATCATAAGCAACTCCAAAATTTCTTTGTGACTTATTTTTTCTTGAGAAAAATCAAAGAAATGATGTTACACATTGGAATGAAGTCTTAGTCTGATGATTCATTTACAGAACAAGAGGTCTGGATGACAGAAAAACTGTAGTCCTCCTAGTTGAAATAGAAAAGGTGTTAATCAGCTACACAAATTGCTAGTTAATCACAACTGAAAAGCCTGTAAGTGAAATATGACATTATGTCCAACATTTAATTACAATATCGCTTTGAATTTCATTAATTTCTTTATATTCTTGAATTTTAGTCATCCTGTTTCACTTGTGTTCATTTGTATGAATAGGGAAAGCTTGGGTCATGAAAGATAAGTGGGCAAAGGAAGAGAAGTGTAATCATTTGAATACATGTGGACACGTCGTGCCCACCAAAGCTGCTCTCATTCCTCAGCTGGACACGGAAAGAAAACACAGCAAAAGGCTCGAGGGTCAAGATAAGGGAAGGGACAGATCCCTCAGCTGTTGCTATCATGGGCAGAGCCAACCAGACTCAGGGAAACCAGTTTAATTTACTACCAATCAGATCTGAGTAGGGTAATGAGAAAAAAACCCTGAGTCTTAGAACACCTTTTCCCCACCACTCCCTTCTTCCCGCTCCTGAATTCTCTTCCTCCCTGCCCTGCAGTGGTTTAGGGTTTCAGGGAATGGGAGTCATGGTCAGACAATCCCACAGTGTCCCTGCTGCTCCTGCCTCCTCAGGGGTTGGACTCCTCACTTTCTGCCCCTGCCCCACTGTGGGGTCCCTCCTGTGGGCAGGCAGTCCTCCATTAACTTCTCCAACGTAAACCTTGTCCAGGAGCTGCAGTTCTCCAGGAACAGCCTGCTCCAGCATGGGTCCTCCACAGGACTGACAGTCCTTCAGGAGCTGATTTCTCCAGCATGGGTCACTTCCACGAGGTCAGTCCTTCAGGAACCCTCTGCTCACATGTGAGTCCCTCCCACAGGGTCAAGCTTTCAGGAAAAGGCTGCTGCTGAGTGATTCCCCCATGGGATCAGTCCTTCAGGCACATCCTGCTCCTGTGTGTGTCCCTTTCTGTGATGTCAGCCCCTCAAGGACAGGCTGCTCCAGCATGGGCCCCTCCCATGAGGTCATGAGTCCTGAGATCAACCGTACTCCTTCACGGGTTCCTCTTCCCACCACGAAATAGGCTGAAAGCCAGGAAGGTCTACCCCAAATAATATTGTCAATTCAAATATTCCGTGATTGCAGGAAACTTAAGAAAATATCTGCTTTCCACTACAAGATCATCTTACTCTCCATGATGAAAAAGGCACTATGCAGTTTGTGGACAAAAATAATATTTTCAGGTACTATTAATAGATGATTGTTTATTTTCCATCTTAATCTAAAACCTTATAACTATGCAGAGAAAAAAAAATGTTTCTACAGTTTCTTTTTTTTTAATAGGAGAGTTACCCAAAGGATAAAATATAAAAGAAAGTTGGAGCCTATTTTATTTTCCTTTTCTATTTTCTATGCTCTACACTTCACAAGAATGGAAATACTGATATTTTCTTTGGAATCACATAGCTATGAAAGTATTCACATAGTAGAGAACCTATTCAAATCTGTCTTTCAGCTTTTTTAAAGGTGGAAAGGGGTAGAATAAGAATATTTATTTTCAAATCAGCTATATCAACTGTAAAATTAAATATCTGGGAAATGTCTCACATTAGTCACTGTATACAACTTGCAAATATCATTCTTTTTTGTTAAACACATAATTGCAGATGCTCAGAACTATGAGATCTACCAAAAAATGAGATTAATTACAGACTTTCATGTAGGCTGTTCAAAAAATGCTGTGATTTTGCCAGTGTTCCTTGAAGGCAATGATTTCAGGCTTTTTAGTTTTTCATTGCAACAATAAACAGAACAAGAAGAAGATCCAGAAAATAAATATATAAAATATAATAATTAAAAAATACTTTCACCAAGTAGATTCAGCAAGTCAATCTAAAGCTAAAGGGAAGGCACCCTTAAAGGCAATCAAGGATTCTCCTGATGTGGTAAGTTCAGGGGTAGACAGGCCAGTGACAACTTCTATGTCTATGACGGTGTTTTGAAGGAGGTATTTTGGAATGGGCTCCAAATTTTTTTAGGAAAAAAACAATTCCAGTATACTGTCTAATCACTTTTGAAGAATCCTGAGTTATGTGGATGTCTGAAGAATTCATTTTCCCAAGAAGAGGATGGGGACAGTAACATATCAAATCTGGTACACCTTTCTCAAAGGGAGAAAAGATAAAGCAGTGTGAGACTATGGCATGGAACAGGGATGTGGTTGAGTCACCACTTCAGGAAGTACTTAAAAAATGTGTAAATTTGGGTCCTACCGGTCAGTGGTTCCCAGAGATCTCCTTTCTACTCTTTTAATAATGGGTGCTTCATTTCCCTTTCTCCCACCACCAAGGATCAGTCTGTTATGACTCGTCAGATGTGATGGAGAGTGGCTTGGACACTGCATCATACCCTCTGCAGTCCAGGATGCACCTTGTCAGAAGCAACACATTTGTGCATGTTCATACCTGTCTCAAACCTGACTTTCTCTTGTGATGGGAGCAACTTCACTCCTCAAGCCCCTGTCTTGATTTTCACGGACTTGAGCAACACGGGAAGATGAATTACTGTCAAAAGCTGAGGGAAACAAGAATTGCTGAACACTTTTTTGTGCCCCGTGTTGGCTTTCACCAGCTTTCCTGTCTTATTTACAGGGCAGCAAGGGAGGCACCTTTCCTTTCATACCCATTTTCTGGCCAGCGTACTTTGTAAAAGCTCTAATTATTCTTCAAATTCCCTGCCAAATTCTGTACCAGCTGAGCTTTACCTTTCCTAACCCCATCTTTCCACATCCAGGCAGTGTCCCTATATTCTTCCAAGCACAGACATCTCTGTTCCTGTTACCTGGGTATTTCCTTCTTACACTTTAGTTTGACCAAAAAGTCCTTCCTGAGCCACACTGGTCTCTTCCTTTGTTGCCCAATTCTTTACATGTTGGAATTGAGAGACCTTGAAGAAAAATGCCCTTTAAAAGCTGCTGGTTTGGTTTTCCTCCTTTCTTCATCAAGGACAGTGGATTCCCAAGGAATCCCACCCACTAATTACTTAAAATTCAACAAGTTTGTTCTCCTAAAATTCAGGATCCTGACTCTACGCCTGGCCCATATCCCTCATTATCACGTTACATCAGGCCACAGCCACTGTACCAAATGCTGCCACCAATGCTGACATCCCTAATTATCTTTTCCCTGTTGGAACAGGTCCAGCAATGCTTCTTGGGTGAATCCCACTCCCAAAGACTTTTCAAAGGTTTATCCATGATTGTAGGAGGCAAAACCTTGAGTGTGGCACTGGCCACACTTTCACCTGTTCCTTCCTAAACCCTGACTCTGACTGGAAGAAGAGGACAATACCCCCAGTGCTCCACATCTTTTTAAAATTTTACTCAAAGGGACACACAGCCTGTTCTGGTGGTTTTAAATTGCCACATTGTTGGACCATGAGTGGAATTTTAGGAGCAGACCTGTAGGAATCATCAAACCCCCAGCAGGCAGAAAATTACTCTAGAGAAAATTTTCTGCATGGCAAATGAGTGTTTTAGTGCCTCCCAGTAATAAATCTCCAATAACTGATGGTTTCTATGTTTTTCTGCTGGTGGGTGGTTGCAGCAGCAGCTTTGCATGGTTGGCTTCTCACGGATCCTGTCCATCACTCATGTGCTCCTCATTAACCACCACGAGGACAGACTCTGATATGCACGGGCAGTTTAAGGGACAGGGTAAAGATTTTCCAGCCTCCCCAGGTATAAATGCAACATGGTTTAGGACTCCTTAGCCTCTTTCCACACAACAAAATACAGATTTATAACCAAACTATCTAAATAATGGCATGCAATAGGTTAGTATGGAAAGGGATAACCACAGTAAGTCCTAGTCATGTGTAACTTATAAAGAAATGCAGACAGGTTCTTCGGTTTTGATTTTGTTTTGCTTCCCATGTCTAAACATGCCTTCCTTTGGTATCAGACTTGCACAGTTTCTGTATTATCACTATGTATTTTCTCAAATTTTTCTGTGTCTGCTTTTAAAAAGTAAACTGTGTGAGAAGAAAGCCCATGACAGAGAAATACTGACACATACAGTAAAAGAATGACTTGATTTCTCATAAAATTATAGAATAATATTTTACTTTGCACAATATGGCAATCCAGCATGATTTTAAGTATCTGCTAATTTAATGAACTTATAACAAGGAAGTAGATTCTGTTCCTCTTGACTTTCTAGCCAGGATTATTATGGGAACTCAGGGAAGCAGGGAAGGCAGATGGCTGTTTGTCTGCTGCAGACTCAGCTTTCCTTATATCTTCTGATGACTCCAGTGAAAGGAATTGCTCAGCAACTCCCTTAAGTCCAGCCCCAAGAATATCTTCAAAAGGCTTTTTCTCCCTCCCCTAAAGTCAAGATTCCTCAGTACATTCTGAGATTTGATCTTTGATTTGGCATGATGTGCTTGCAATGATGAGATCCACCTTCCCTCCATGGTTTTACAGCTGAAGTCCAGGTGCTTCCAGTCATCAAGCTTTCAGCCCTGTGCATCAATTTATTGGTCTCATCATCCTGACTATATTTGTTTAATTTACATTTATTTAATTTGTCACATTTCAATTTGGCCCACACATAACACCATGGTTCAGCCTAAACCGGCCAATAAAGCAGTAAGGGCACTTCAAGCAATCTACATTCCTTTTGCTGTTTTCATATAGTCACTTTTTATTTTAAAGATGTGAAAAAGGTTGGCTTTTCTTCTGCATGCAAGATATTACTGTGTAAATCTGGGGTTTTTTGTGCAGCTCTCCTACTCATGATGTGCTGACCATCCTTTATTTCTGCAGTTTCTAAGTATAATACCTCTCAGGGGAAATTATAGCTTTAAATGCTGATTGGGTATATATGCCAAGGGGTAGACATGTAATTATATACATGTATATGGCAAAATTAAAAATGCTAATCTCCCCTATTTAAGATTTTAGCACTTGGGGAAATTTTAGAAAGAATTTTAAAGACGTAATATACTATAATTTTTCCTAAAGCATTTTAATACAGTGATATGCATGTGAGCCACTGAACTCAAGCTGTGTCTCAGGGTACAACTATTTATATATCATTTCTATTTTAGAGCAAGTGCTGTCTTCATATCAGCAGACTTCTTCCCTCACCTGTCCACAGAGCAGACTGCTGACAAGTTGTCCTGATAACACCTTAAAAGCAGAAGGAACAAAGCACATAAAAATATGGCATTTTAAATTTTTTTTTTAGATAACAATGCTTAAAAAAGAGGCCTGATATGCTCTTCTAGGACATGAATTCACTTGGTGTGAAACTGTGATATTGCCAATACTTTGATATACCTGTGCAAAAGCAACAGGTATGAATGGAAATGAAAAAGTCAAGTTATATTCAAAGTGCTGATAAGATACAGACCTGCATTTTTAGACAGAAACTGTTTCAAGAAACTTCTTTTCTTGTTCTGAGAGTGAATAAATCTTGCCAAGGGGACAGAGCCAAAGTGGCTTCGAAGCTACCTGGATGGCTGAAATGGGAGATCTGCGCAAAGCACAAACCCCACCTTCCAATTTTCTATCTTTTAAAACTGGGATAATAACACAGGCATAGGTTCAAGTTCCAAACCCCTTCATAAATAGTAGATGGGAAAGAGCTTACCTGCAGTTGGGATGCTTTCATAAATATTAGTAGTTATTTTCTGTTTTCTTGAGGTACAACAGGGCATTTATTATTTAACAACTGTGTAAACTGTTCTGCATGTGAATGATTCAAGCTTCTCTCAATAGCTTTTTTTATTTGTGAGAGTATAAAATATAATTTCTTTATTTCTTTCATATATGTCACAGTTTAATTTTACTCCAGTTAAGTTGTGGTGTTTTCACAAGGTTAAAATGCAAAATGCCCCTCCAAATTTCTTGTGTAATTTTTTCCTAAGACTATTTCTGTTTGCTTTGGTATTGGGTTAAGCCTCATATGCAGAGAGGTAGCATTAATTAGAGACAGAAATGCAACAAATATTTTCAGAACAATTCTTTAATTAAGATTGGGAGATAAGGGTTGCAGCAGTAAATGACACAGAGAATGGGTGTGAGCCAGGACTGGTTTTTTTAATTTTATTTTTTTTCCCCACTTATATTTAGCAATAAAGGAAGTCAGGAGCACCTGATTCCCTTCTGTTCTTTGCTGGGGTTTTTTTAAGTACCTGAGGATCATTTAATTCAGTAATGAAAAACAGGTGTTATTTATTTGTGCATCTACTCATCTCCCATAGTTACAACATTTTAGTATTTTGCTCTGAACTAACACCACACTTGAAAACACCTGTAAGGTGCACTCATCCACTGTATCTGGCTGCACAATGAGATGAAAAGTAAAGACAGTCACAGATTTATGAGGATTTGCTGTGGATTTCATAATACAAATAAGGCACCCCATTCCCAGGCTGCTTTTTCTGTTTCTCTTGCAAAGCCTGATGAGACAAAAAGACAGCCAGGATAGCTACTATTAAAACAGGTTTTCTGTGGCATTTAGAGATAGTGAAAGCAATTTGCTGGCTTTTAAAAGAATGTTCTGAAAGTTGGTGAGTTTAAGATTTGCTTCTACACTGCTTGGAGGAGGAAATGGCTGTGTGACCCACTGCCTCTGAATGTGCCTTTCTTGTAAGAAAACAAGCCAGGATCCTTCAAATGAAAAACACTGGCTAGATCATTGTGCTGCTTTAAATTGCCATGCCTAACATTTTGGGAGGGAGCACTTGGGATGTCTCAAGTCGAGTACAGTTCAGAGCCTGAATTCACAGAACCTTAGAATCTTTGAGCCATTTGCGCTGCAGAAGACCTTAAATGTCATTGGTTCCAATGCTAATTAAGGTTGGACTCAATGATCTGAGAGGGCTTTTCCAATCTAAATGATTCAGAGGTTCTGTAATGATTAAGAGATGAGATCTCACTTTGGCTTGCTTGTAACAGATTCTTTCTTTGTAAAAATTTCTGTTCGAGAAAATAAAATGTTTTGGTTTGTGTTCTGTAAATGCACAGGCAGCACTGACAGAAAAACTGCAGGTGAATCATAGTTTTCTCCTCTAAGAGAAAAACTACATGAGATGCCCCATGTTCTGCTGATACCTAGATATACATTGGTTAACTAGAAAGTGCAATTTCCCACTTACAAGATACACAAACACGGTGTGATCACACAGAAGCCACTTTCTGTTGAGTTCTATCACTCACAACTGTGACATACAGTTTTGGGAGTCACCTATAAGCACAATAAACTTTGCTCTTGTGTCGGTGCCAGTTACATGAGAGAGAAAGGCCAAGAGTTGCCTAAAGCAAGGGCAGATTCTTCTCTCTACCTTTACCATGTTCATGGCATCTGTGAACATGGTCATGAATGCTGCTAGGTCAGATTGGGAAATGGTGGGTTGCATATCCATTAAGGAAAACATTCTTCCCTCTGTGAGGATGGGGAGGCCCTGGCACAGGGTGCCCAGAGAAGCTGTGGCTGCCCCTGGATCCCTGGTAGTGTCCAAGGCCAGGTTGGACACTGGGGCTTGGAGTAGCCTGGGATAGTGGAAGGGGTTTCTGCCATGGCAGAGGGTGGGACTGTTTGATTTTTAAGGTCTCTTCCAGCCCAAACCTTTCCATGATATCTAGTTTCAAATAGATTGTACAGACATGCAACACCTAAATATCTCTTGATTGAAAAAGTGAAAATCCATCCCCTAAAAAAAGATTCATACCAGGTGGGTGAGCTGTATGAGTGTTTTCACAGTCACTTGAAAGGCCTGTGCTCCCTTGTGCTGTGTCAGAGTTTCAGTTGTGCTGGAGCCAGAGCTCTTCCTCCCACCACACAGACTAAATCTTGGCTTACACACCCACTAGCAGGCAGTCAGACAGACTCAAATTAAATCCTGGGACACAGTCTTGCCCCAGGCCCTGTGGTGTAGGGATCTCTGGCAGCTGGAATTTAGATATTCAGGTCAGCTGAATTCCCTTCAGTGGGATATGACTAAATGAGCAGAAGCTGTTCATTAGAAGAGACAATCATTAAGTACTGTATCCTTCCTGCTAAAGTGCTGCAAGAAGATGTGTTCCACCAGAAAAATTCATAAGAGAAACTTGCACATCCTCACTCTAGAAACAGAGCTGAATTCTCAGGGTTTAATCCAATGTTTGCCTTAAGATATCTTAAGAATATTCTTAAGACTTGGCGTCCCATTTCTTCCATCACAAAGTTCACAAAGACTGTTTGTAAACACAGGATTTCTTCACTCTGGGCCCTGATTCGGCAAGAGGATGCAGCTCCCTCCCTGTGTCCCAAACCCTGGTTCATATTTGTAGGTTTTTACCTCTAAGTATGACTGCAAAGGGAAAATGGGAGAGAGGGCAAGTGTCCTCATATCAAATCTCTCCACCTTCAAGGACTTTCTCTAACAAAAGTGCATTATTATGACAAACAATACCTTCAGATCTTTTCCCATACTTGGCAAAAATTACTCTCTGTCCTTATTGTCATGCCAACACTTGGTATCTGTCATGTTGTGAATACACCAACACCCACAAGCAACTGATTTGGGTTTTTGTGAGCCACATCAGTTTGCCAGAGTCACCTACTGAATGTTTATTTTTGTCTTTCCCCATCTTTGTCTTTGCTCTCCTTCATGCAGAGCTCTAAAGCATCTCTGTTGCAGTTACATTTTTGACAAGGAGGAACGCAGATCTTCATATGTTTCACGTGGGAATTGTGAATCACAGCATCATTTAAGTGAAACTGCCTTCACACCTCGTAAGAACTGTATGGGGATGTTAAAGATCTCTTNTTTTTTTTTTTTTTTGGTAATCTCAAACAAATTTCAGGTCTGGGAAACATGAAAATGATTATTCTCAGCCCAAGATCCTTGATCTCAAAGGGCAAGCTCTTAAGTTTCATTTTTTTTTCCCCTAAGCCTTATTCATGCTTTTATTATCTGAGTGACAGAAGCGTGAGGATCATTTGCTTGTTTTACAGCTTTAGGAGTAAGAAAGGGCAAGCATCGTGTGTGAGACACAGAAACTCAGAGCTTCAGGGAAAAGGTCACTGCTGGAGCAAATAGTAGAGGAAGCTGCTCAAATGAATGAGAGATGGTGACAGTTTTTGGTACGATAGAGACAGCAGGAAGTCAAGAAAGAGAGCACTGCTTTATGCAAAGAAACAAGAATGACTCACATGCCTGTTGGAAATAACATCTGAAAAGCAGAGGGGCTCTTTTTGGGGCCCATGGGTGCAAACAAAAAACCCAAACCCAAAATCTCACAGACAGTTGGACAAGTCATGTGGTTTCATTGAATGTGAGCACCAAACCTAAATATGTGAGACATGGGGAGGACATTTTTCAAGCCCTCCATATGCTTTAAATTTCCTGGCTTTGACAATCCGAGTGTGAATCAGGGATTACTGAGTATTAGAGGCAAATCTACTTGAGCATGACAACAGCACTTGCAGTTTCATAAATATTCCAGCCGTGCTTTCGTGGTGAAGAGTGTCTTTTGGAAGTGTGTGCATGGCCTGTGAATTGATTATCTCCATCTAATGTTCTTCTTTAGGGCTTCTACTCAGCTGCAGAGTGGAGAATCGTTGATCAGAATCAAGTATTTTATAACAGATGAAAGCAAATGCCTGTCTGGGAGATCGTGTGCATGTAGATGTTAAATAAAATAACTCACAGGCATTTACCTGTTTTATCACAGAAATGCATCCTTGCAGGAAGAACCAGGAAGATGTCAACTTGGTGATTTGTCCAATTTTGAAAAAAATTTTAGCAACAGCTTTGTCCTTTAGTCCAGAGCATACTGATGGAATTACCACAAGAGGCTGAGATGTCATTTTATTTTCTCATCTCATCCTTAGCCTTTCTCTTCACACTTAGAGGGCAAAATGTAATAATTTTAGAAGTGGACTTATTGTTACATAGCTGCATAATGGTTTGTTTACAAGCTGCAAAACTGGGAACAACAATAATTTGATAGTATTGAAATCACTGGGCTCTTCTGAGTTTTGTAAGTACCTGAAGGTGGTTCTGTTTCAACCAAGGAACTGATACTCTATAATTGTTAATGTACTGAAGCCTGAAGACCACCACAAAATTCTGGAAATTCAGTCTGAAATGGCAGTATTTGATACAAGAGGGGGCAGCCTGTGCACACAGCAGGTCAAATTAAAGTATTTTCATCTCAATTTTTGGCAGTTTTGAAATGTTAATTCTTGCTGTAAATCTGCTTGCTCCAAGAACTTGAAGGGCAATTAAGGGATTTTTTCATAAATCTCACCGATTGTGTACAGTAGCCCATTATGGGGTTTTTTGTTGTTGTTTTTTTATAATTGTATTTGGATCATCAATGATTTTAAAGATCAGCAAGCATTTGTTTTGTATGACTTTTATTTATTTATTTGAATTAAAAAATCAGTGCAGGGAATCTATTTTGAGGAGGATAAATTAGAATGCACTGTATGGAAAGAGACATTGCTGAAGCCTAAGAATATCCAAAACACTGAAAAATTATATCATCCTTAACTACTTGTTATTTTTCTACATTTTAAGTTAATGAGCTTTAATCTGGAGTTATTTGGTGCAGAACAGTTTTCAACAATGCACTATAATGAACAAAATGTTTTGCTCCACAAAGTCTTTTTAAATATTGATGCATATAATATTAGTAGGCTAATTGCACATTACTGGGAATTATTTTATTCTTCTGCTTTGAATACTTCAAGGCAGACTTTGTCACGTGGGAAAGGGATTGGACTGGGCGATCCTTGCTGAGTCCCTTCCAGCTCTGGGAAGTCTAATGATTAGTTTGATTCAACAGTGGAGTTTAGTGACCTTATTTTCTTTTATATTCTCCTTGTTTAGTATTTTACCATGAGAGTCTGCAGGTTGTTTATGTATGTATCATATTTGCATTTCCACCTTTCTTTTCTCCATCTTTCTCCAAGAGAGAATGGATTTTGCATCTTGACTGGATGATGTCTGTATCCTAATGCTTAATATTTCTAAAACCTGTGCTTTTAGGGAAATCATAGGCATAAAGATTTTTTGATAACATAAGAGCATAGAACCAAATAATCTCAGAATGGTTTGGGTTGAAAGGGACCTTAAAGCTCATCTCATTCCGCCCCCTGCCATGGGCAGGGACACCTTCTACTATCCCAGGTGGCTCCAAGCCCTGTCCAACCTGGCCTTGGACACTTCCAGGGATCCAGGGGCCACAGCTTCTCAGGGCAGCTGCACCAGGTTCTCACCACCTTCATTGTGAGGGTAAAGATGTCCCCTGTTGTATCCAAAAAATTATCAGGTTTGAGAGGCATTACATGTTATCGTACATCGTAACAAGAAATAGATAATTGGAATGTAAGTAGAAAGGCAATACGCACATGCTAAAAATACCTCAAAAAAGCCCACCCCAAAAAAAATCAGGAAGAAACACCCTCAATAAATTAAAAAAATAAATCAAAATCACCCCAGTGATTTCATGTCCACATTAATAAAATTATTTCTGTCTTTTGAATACAGTAAAAAATTAGTGATCAGCTATGGATAGAATGCGTTACTGATGCAATGTGATGGACAGCAGATCTGAATTTTAATCCACAGAATCACAGAATATTTGGAGCTCTGGAGCTCTCCCAGCCCAAGCCCCTGCCCAGGCAGGGTCCCCTGGAGCACTGACACAGGAACGTGCCCAGCTGGGCTTGGCATGTCTCCAGACAGGGACACTCCAGGCCCTCCCTGGGCAGCTGTTCCAGGGATCTGCCCCTCCATGGACAGAAGTTCTTCCTCCTGCTGGGCTGGAACTTGCTGGGCTTTATTTGATGGCCACTGCTCCTCATCCTGGCACTGGCAACAATGAAAAGTTGGTAAGCATATCCTGCTTAGCTTTTGATTAGAAACTTATTCTTGGTTAACAGATGATCTTTAGCGACAATGAGGTACAATTAGAGGAAAAAAAAGAGATTTCCATTTGAATGTTTTTGGTTTTGTTCCTTTTCCTGCATCAGTCTTAGGGATTAAAGCACACCATGTAGTGTCCTGTAAGGGAGCTTGAGGAATGGTGAGAAAACTGGAAATGATTTTCTGACCTGTATCCAAAAGGAATGGCAAGTCCTCCATTGTGTCTCAGTAAATGATCACCATTGTGAAAACACCCAGAAAACTGGGGTTTGTGAAAAATATGTAAACTCATATTAATTATAGAGGTTCTTCTCACACAATGTTTGTTTATCTTTTTAACTTACAAGCTGTACTCTTCAGGTCAAACTTCTGACATCTGCAGGGAGACAGCATGACTAACACAGCCAAGATGTTATTTACTTTAGACTTCAGCCTTATATTAATTTTTATGCCAACAGAGACCTTCCATAGTTGGCTTCACTGAAGTCACTTTAATCCAATACATAATTCCAGAGAGATTTTGCAGTTTTATGTATGTTTACTAATATCTGTGTGCTTTCATTTTATATTTATATATATTGTTCATTTCTAAAATACTTTTCCAAAACTTAATTCTGAAGGTGTTTATTTGAAATGGTCAATAAATAACCGGTGAGTAAGTGTGTGAAATTATTTCTCATCCCTGCTACAAAAATACATAAATTAGAATCACATAACAGGTTTCAGAAAAGTCTATACTGGAATGCAAAACAGTTTATTTTTTGACAGGAGACACTTTTAGGCATCTAACACATTAATTTTTACTTGTCAGCAAAATAATTCTTGGGGGAAAGGAGTTTTAAAGCAGCTGTCTATTCTTTTCTTTCTGTGGAATTTCAAGATTTGCTTAATTTATCCAGGGGAGGCTCTAGGTAGACTCCTGATAATAAGTAGAAGAGAATATGCATTATTCAATAGATTGACCTATATGCAAATAAACAGAGCATAAACATTTTAATCTAAAAGTGCTTTTGCTTACATCATTGTGAAACTGCCAAAAATGCACCTCTGAAGTGCACAAAATAATGTTGGCTTTAATTAATTGGTTCCGAGTTGTGTTTTGAGACAACAGAGTGTGATGGATTGAGCTGTGGTCTGAGAATCGCAAACCCTGGATTCCTACTTTTGGTCCTGGCTTTGTGCCAGAGGGAAATTATAGGCCTTTTGAGCTAAGATTTATTTTTCTTATTAAAACTGTAGATTATATTATTGCAAAGCCTTCTTAACATGGTGGTTAACACACTTATGTGTTTAATTTCATGTGTGAATGATTATAGCATGTATGCCTTCATACGTGTGCCTGCTAAAGATCATGTAACACATTCATCTTTCTTCAAAGAGATATCATTTCCTTGTAAAACAAATTGCATGTTTCCACTTTGACTGTCCTCTAGTGTGTTTTTGCTGATGTAAATTTACAGATAAAACATTTTTGTTTTCTCAATCAGTGTAGGAGCATATGTTAATCAACTGTTTCCTTGGATGGTGGGATGAAAATAATGACAAAAGATGACATATTGTTCTTTTTGAATTAAATATTAAAAATTAAGTGGTCCTGCCCTGTAGTGATGTGTAATTTTGTGTTTTAATATCCTATGGTTTGTACCCTTTCCCCCCCTCCCCAGAGTGATGGTTTAGCCTGGGTTGTAGCCACCTCTTGGGCTGTCAATCTTCCCTGATACCTACTCCTATTCCCAAATGTTCCCTGTCAATTCTCCTTGGTACCAGCCCCTGTCTGGACTGCCCCTTGGGGAATTCCCTATACTTCAAGGCTCAATTGGTCTGTTTATATAAATCTCCTCACATTATCCTCCCCATTGGGTTTATGTTTTGTAAACTTCACTTTGTGTCCCTCCCCGGTCTTCTCCCTATTGGCCTCTTGACCCTAAACTCCACCCTGATTCTGTCCCTTAAAGCCCACGGTCCTGCCTTTGTTCCCGGTCCTCTCCTCTGCTCTGCATTCGAGTTATGTTACATTTTAATCAAAGATCCTAGGATTGCAGTGAGGCCCTCTTTGCTCCTTTCTACACCGACCCTGTGGTGACTCCTTGGGACTCCAGGGACCCTGGGGTTGTGTCGCTGCCCCGCCAAGCACCCATCACCAGGCACAAAACGACACTCCCCAGAATTTAGCTGGGGTTGCACTGAAAAAAACACTTTCCCCTCTCTCATTTCTTTAATTATTTCTGAATCCATGAACAGGAAACTATCTCATTTGTCCTCATTTTTATAGCAAGTTGATGGAGGAATTATATTTTTTTTTCCTAAAGTGATTTTAGCCTTTTTTCTAAATAGCTTGTGTAGAATTTTCTCTAACACATTTTAAAAGGTGACAAAACCTCCTCTTTCTCCTCATAACATCTTGAAAAATACAAGTAATCATGTTATACAATATTGAGCAGTCTAATCTTTTGAAGGTCAGAGAAGATAGATATAGATATATAGATATATAGATATATATAGCACTTCAAATTCAGCAGAAAGTACATCTGGTGATACATCTCTCCCAGTCACTTTCATCTCAATAAATTCCAGCCTACTAAAAAGCCAGAAAGTGATAGGCATTTGCAGAGACTGCCTCATCCCAGACTATGACAAGTAGAAATACAGAAATAAGGAAATGTAAGAACTTAGAAATTTCAACCCAAATCCTTTGCAAAACAGGGAAACAGATTACCTAGTTTGGTTTAGGGGACTATTTTTTCCCCCTGCAATTATCACCCCCATATTGCTTCTGTTGAAATACTTCCATGCTTATCAAAAATTGCTGCTTTAAGAAGTCCTCCCTAGAAGCTGAAAGAGCATCAGGAACAAACTTGGTTTTTTGTTTTTGTGTGCGTTTACTTTTTTTTTCTTCTTTTTTTTTCCTTTTGTTTTGTTCTGGTTTGATTTTGTTTTCTGAGCCCTTAAATCTTGGATTGTTCATTTTCTCTGCTCAAATGAAAGCAGACATTAAACTTTCAGATATTCCTTTTGTGACAAACTGTCAGGGCATATGTTTTTTATGACAGAAATGTAGCTCCATATTGAGAAATAAACATGGAGTAAAATATCCCATAGGAAATGAAACTGAAGAGATTGAGGAAAATTACTTTATCTAGGTCTTTTATAAGATTCCTGGCAAATTGTCTTTCTTCTTGTCTGTTTTTATCTTTTTTGTCTCTATCATAGAACCATGGAATGGTTTGGGTTGTAAGAGACTTAAGTGACCCCTTTTTAATACTACAGCCTTCCATAACATAACACAGCAACTCATTTAAGCTATTTTCTGGTAATTTCTTACTTCAAGTATGTCTTTCTTTGTACACACAAATATGTATACACATGCCCAATCCAGCAATCCAAATTCGAGGAGGATTTGCTCTGGCACAGCTACTGAACTGCTACAGAAATCCAGAAATCTGATATTCCACACAAAATCCACTGCCTTTCCCCATCTCTTTCCCTCTACTCCTCCCCTATCCTCAACCGTCCTGTTCTCATGTTTCTTTTAACTAGAATTTGTAACTCTGGCACATGGGTAGGCAATTATTTTGTCCATCTTTAATTTTATTCATGAAAAATGTGTGAAGAGAAAGACAAATTAAAACTGTTTGAAAGCCTTGTGCTTTCAACAGTAAAAGGTCAACCATTACAAAAAAAAAGTACATTATTTCTGTGAAAACACTGACATATTAAGCTCTCCTGATTTAGTTCTTCAGATGGTCTTGTGTGATTTTGATACAGTTGAGAGAGGTAGGACTGGAGGAAGCAAGAAAATAAATATTACTAAAAATAAATTTTACTGTCCAAAGTGCAAATATATCCAAGTCATAAATTTTACAGTGTTGTATGCTTGTGTATTAGATACCACTAAGCATTGCTATATATTTTTGTTTTTCTTTTTTTCTTTTATTTTTACTCTGTTAAACTCCAAACTTCCATAGCAAGGTCTGCCCCTTGTCAATGGTTCCCATGTTCTCCTCCATCAGTAAGGACACGGAAGGAAGGAGCTCTGGGGTGGTTTGGGATCTGTTTCTTCAGGCAGCATCTGAGCATTTATTCCACCAGAAGCTGTGGAATGAGAAAATCTCATGGGAATTTGGGGGTGCTCAAAATAACCCAAAAGTGGGCAGAAATCAGAACACTTTCTGGGTCTGGTTCCTCAAAAACAGCAGCTGTGGGATCCTAAAGATTGAAACTTTGAACATATTGAACAAAGGTCGCATGAGAAGGTACAAATTCAAACTGGGAGACACTGATTTTAATTTTTTTTAAAATAAATTTCAGCTTACATGCCTGGAGTGATAGCTCTTCCATGGCCAACATATATATACAATGCAGTAAATTGATTATATTGGTGCAGGACAGTAAGAGAACTAAAAAAAAGTGGAAAAAAAAAGAGGAAGAAATCTACAATAAAATATTTTACCAGAGCTAAAAAATGTGCCTCATTTGAATTTGTATGTTAATCAGGAGAGAATCAATTTATTTTCTTTTTCAGAGACAATGAAAATTTTGCAGAGTATTGGTAGCATTAGTCATGAACAATATAAGGAGAAATAAGATTTAAGAAAAAATAAATTAAAAAAGAAACAAACAGCAAAGCAGTACCTATAAAAAAAATGTTCCCTCTGCTTTCTGCCCTAGTTTTTCTGTACAGGAAATTTCTGGTATTTTAACAGCAGGGCTGAGGCAAGTTCTGTTTGATTGCAGTTCTTGATACAGAAAGCATCTGGCTGTAAAAGAGCTTAAAAGAACATTTTCTTAGCTAGGGAACTGATGGGAGAAGATAATGGATTGCATGAAAGAATAAAATGTGGGAAAAGGATGAAAGAGAAGATAAGGTGACATGAAGGAGAAGAAGCCAAGGAGAGAAAATTAAATAACAAAAGCCTCAATATATGTGATGAAAGGTGAAAGTATGGAGAGAATGTAGAGGAAATTCACAGAAGGATGTCAAAACACAGGGGTGCAGTGAGGGTGGCACTCTAGGGGAGTCAGCAGATACCTGCCCTTTCCCCACCAGAAAGAATCCACCCAATGGCAGCTAAGGTAAATTCTAGAGAATTATCTTCATCTGTCATAAAAAATTATCAACTTTGCCAACTTCTTGCCTGTTTTCTCTTAACAGTAAACAATCAAAAATCCTGCCCCCCTTTTTTGGAATGTAGGACTAGATCCTGAGGTATTTTCAGGGCTTGCTTCAAGATATTCACTCCAAGGCATCTTGCCATCACATCTGAGAAACATTCTTTCCTTGCTTTGCATGTTCATAGTGCTCAGAACAGTTTATACTGTCCTCTGGAAAAAGGATGGATACCTCCTTCCTTCTTACTGTTTATATAAAAAAAAGCACAAACAAGAATACATGATAGTTAGATAATTTTGATGAGAGATTTTGATGAGGGAACTCGTGATTAGATTAACCTCTGATGTTAACAGCTATTGAGCATGTGAAAGATTTTAGCAGAAGGGAGCTGAGTGCCTTGAGAGGTTTTTCTAGCAGGGAGTTCACACCAGTACACTTAATTCATCCTATGCATGTGTGATTTACATTTCTTTTTCCTCCTAGTTGGATAATAAGACAATAAAACATTCTGATGTGTTAATGTGTCAGATTGGAACATGTTGATAAGGGAGACGAAGATGACTCAAAACAAGGTTTTCCAATAGTGAAGTTGGGCTGCCTGAAACCAGTGGTTTGAAAACACAGCAAAGGTAATGGACCATTAATGATGATGGAATGATGTAACTGAACTGATTGAGTATGGTTTTGTGAAGGATGGTGATATACAGTAAAATTTATACAGATTATAGTGTTTGAGTTCTCAAATGATACTTTTATTTTCAAGAGATGTGTTAATGAATTTTTAAAAGATTTTCCTGTTTTCCTTTTTTTTGTAAAATATCAAGGTAATACTCACAGCAAACTAGCAAAGCATCCCTTTGACCAACACATTAATTCTATTCTAATTAATTCTAGTCACAAAATAATATTAACTCTGAGTACTGATTGCCACTGATATAAGTAAGAACCTTTTTTCTAATTAGTCTAAATAACAAACATAAGGCGGACTGCATGAACATAATCTCAGTTCAATCTGACTGTCACTTCTTCACTGAAATAACTATACTTTTGATTCAACAAGCTGTTTTATTTTACTTCATTTCACTGTGTTACTCTCTTCAGCAATCACTTTCACTGACAAGGACCAGCCCCAGAAAGTGTTCAGATATACATATTTAAAAAAATCTATCCATCTAATCTATCTAATCTATCTATCTATCT
>VZDJ01000321.1:0-79905 GCA_008694505.1 Cyanoderma ruficeps | reverse complement strand
GCCATTCCCTGTGTCCTGGCCCTCCAGCCCTTGGCAATTGTCTCTCTCCATCTTTCCTGCAGCTCCTTCAGGCCCTGCAAGGCCACAGTGAGGTCACCCCAAAGCTTCTCCTGTCCAGGCTGAACAATGCCAGCTCCCCAGCCTTTCCTCCCAGCAGAGCTGCTCCATCCCTCTGCTCATCCTGGAGCCTCCTCTGGCCTGGCTCCAGCAGCTCCAGCTCATTCTTAAAGGCAAAAAAAGACCTTTCTTTACATATGTAAGCAAGAGTGTAAATGTTGTCTTCATTTGGAGTCCTGGAGGTATGAAGATTTTTTTCTAAGTAGAATATCTGATGGAAGATATGTATAGCAAATTTAGCAATTAACACATACACTTAGAGCCCTGAATTTGAGACCTTTGCATTCCAAAGGCTGCTCTCCCTTGACAGCCATTGGATTGTGCTTCATTTTGTCATATCAAAGGAGGGAGGAAAATCTCAACAATCAACATGTACCCCAATAAAAATGACACATTGCTATTCCAGTAAAATATGTGTGAACTGATGCTCTTTTACAAAAAGCATGAAACAAAAAGAAACAGATGCCTCTCCTCCCTTTTTGAATACAAAAATGAGACTTCCCATGCTTTAGAACTGCATGAACAACCAAGAGAAGTCCATGTTGAGTTTCCAAGCCCAGCTTTACCAAAATCCCTGAAAATATTTCCATCGCTGGGTGGAGCAGAACTTGGAGAGTGCAATAAGCGAGACTGCAGATTTGAAAGTGAATCATCCATGGATAAACCATAAGCAAACATTAAATATTAGCTTCATAAAACAAGAAATTGTCTAATTTTCTTATGAAACAGAGCAGATAAGGATTAACAATATTATAAACACAAATCTCACAGTGTATTTTGCACTGAGTATCTCAAAGTCATTAGAATTTTTATCAAGAATTTAAAAAAAAATCTACTTATTTACTACACAAAATAAAAATTAAGACAACCTTAACTATCAGATGTTTTGATGACTGGCATACCCAGGCATTTTGAAAGAAAAGCCAGTAAAACTAAACTACAAAATAAACTACTGATAACATTAAAAAGTGGAGTAAAAGGAGAAATATTAAAGGACATAGATACTAAACCATAAAGGTCTCACACTAAATGCCAATATTTAGGGATCAGTGAAACTGTATGTTTAGAAATTGCATGCTGTATTAACAATCTGAAGTAATTAGATAAAGACTGCAAATTTACAAACTTCTGGAGTAATCAGAACATATTGAAATAAACTCCTACCCAATCAACAAGAAAAGTGCTACAATTAAAACAGCAAACATATTCATAATGGCAGCTATAAGTGCAGAAATGGAGACTAGAGTGTTAATAATATAGCTAGTAAAAGATAGACATGTTTATTCAAGCACTGATAATGCAGTTTATGATATACTTTATCTATTGAGCACAAAGTGTGAAATGCTGTGAGGGAGCTAATAGTTTGAAACATGATTAATCAACACACAGCAAGAAAAGCATCTGCTGTATAAAAAAGTGTCCACTAAAACATTATATAAAGTGTGGTAAAAATAAAAAATAAACAGAGCTGGAAGTCAGATTGCTAGTGTATGAAAAGTTGAATAAAGATGAAGGAAAAGAAGGTTAATGAATATAGATCAAAGCAAAATTACATATTTATTGACAAAAATAATCTTAGCAATAAGCCCAAAACCACTGTGACAATGAAAACTGATATTTAGTACAACTGACAGTTTAACACTACTTTTCTATTGCTAGGATGAAATCCATGCACCCTACCAGAGAAAATCAATTACTACTAAACCATGTATTTGTGGTTTAAGAAAGGTGCTGCTTAAAAGAAAAATTGAGTAATCTGAATCCCTCTTAGTTTATCATCTGTGCATGGCACAGCAGAAAAATTCCACTGCACAAGTAATCATGCATATAATCCCATCATATCAGCTGTGACTATACATAAGTTACATGGATACCATGGCCTATTTTAAAATATATCTACTCTTTGACATAGGCTGTATGTGTCTAGAAAGTCTGGCAGGAACTGGGGAGCCTGTTTCACAGGTTCTGAAGGATGCAAGCAAATAAACACACAAACATTTGTTTTTTACTCATCCTGCTGTTTTTAGTCAAAGAAGTTCTGTCCATAAACATATTCAAGCAATTGACAATATATTTTAAATTATATTTAACTGAAATCACAGCTTTTAAAAAAATTTATTTGTATTTTTATTTAATCATTTTTTGTCAGGTTTTTAATAGCAGAGTATTCCCTCTGCTTTCAGCAGGAGGGGATTCCAGAGTGTGCCTCCAAACATGGAATTTCAAGATCAGACTTGTACAGAGAACAGTGCATGTGAGTTCTCCAGAAATGTCAGGTCTCCCATTGGCACAAGAGTAATTGCTACAGTCCAGGGAATTCATCAGTGCAGAGTTCATCAGAGTGCAATTATGAACCTGCTGGATGCCACATTATTTAGTGAGAAATAAATTTAAAAGTGAGCTTAGAGAACCTTTTTGGGGACTTTTCTGGCAAGACCTGCAAGCCCTTAAACCTGGACAGCTCAGCTCAGACTTGGAAATGCTGCAGAGCAGTGTGGTACTTAAAGCCTGGTGAAAACACCTGAGCTCAGCTTCTTGCTGGGTTTGGAATTAAACAAACAACCAACTTTTCCAAATGTTCATCCCAACCTCCCCACCCACCAGGGAAAATGATGCCACTGATCACATCCTTGTGCTCACTTTAAGATTAGGAATCTCTAAAGGGGGAAAAGAGGAGAAAGGTGAAGTTATATTTAATCAGATATGGTCAGGTAAATCTCATTTGAAACAAGAAAATGAGAGCAATCCTATAATTCATGGGGGGAAAGAAGTTTGGGAAGAAAGAAGCTGGCTGCAAACTTCAAGAACTTTCCAGAAAGCTAAAGAGAGAGCAGCAGAACAGTTTTATCTGTGCTCAGAAAACAACAGGGATGGAAGATGTCACTGAACTTGATTTAAAGAATGTGAAAAGTGTAGGTCAGCAGGGTTAGACACTTTCTGTAACACTGCAGATGGAGAGGCAATAAGTTTACATCAAGTAATTAATAACACAGAGATAGAGTTTATTCAGGTGAGATTTAGAGATTTATGTTTAGATAACTAAATTTAGGATGAACCAATGGTATAATCTACACATCAGTACACAGAAAAGGACAAGGACACAGCTCAGCTGCTGCCATGCACTTGTGTTTCTTGACTCATTGAGATGGAGGCAGTTTTGATCTGTGACAGCCAGAACTCTCCCAAGAAATTCCCATTAAATGCTGTGGGCTCAGGTACATTTAGGAGGAACGAAATTTTAATTTCATGAATGAAACCTGTGGAACTTTGTGGTAGTGTGTTTTATGCAATAAGTTGTAAATCTATTGTTTGTACAAAATGGCTTCCATTTGTTCCTTATGCTCAGTTTGCTGTACCCCAGTCCTATTTTTAACCGTAAGGTCCTGCAAGTTGTGAGCTTCTCCCCCAGCCTTCCCCAGCTACAGTCCCTGATTGGTTTACCTTTCCTGCCTTGGCTGCCTGTCCATCAGGTGTCAAGAGACTTCCCCTCCCTGCCAGTCACCCCAAGACCTGTCCCCCAAGTCCAGAAGCTTCAAGGAGAGACCTTTGGTGACTGGCTGGGGCAATCTTTCCCCTCCTATCTCCATGTTATTGGTGTATGTTAGTGTATGTTATGTTAGCAGCTGCTCCCAGTTGTACCCTACTGGTTTTGTTTCTACCCAGCCTGAGTTCCCACCTACTGTGTAAAACCCTCTCCCCCCTCAGACTCGGGGTTGCTCCTGAGGCACTGGTCTCGAGGTGAGGGATTTGTCCTGAACCCAATAAACCTGAGTTCGCTCAAGCCTCCAGAGAGTCCCTCCTTTCTTCCTCTCGCCATCGTCTCACTTGAGCTTCCCTGCTGCAAAGAACCCCAGGTCTGCAGCGGTGTCAGGGCTGGCAGAGCTAAGGAAATACAACGCACTGCCGCAGAACTTGTCCATTCTGGACATAGAAAAAAGACTTGACCTATTTTATTAGTACAGGTAGAGCCAGTAAGTCCCACTAAGAAAGAATTAATGCTCTCTAAGAGCTGGGTATAATGAACCCAGCTTTCCTAAGGACAGAGCTACTGTTGGTGATTGATTTTCATGTCTAAGCAGTTGGAAAGAGCTGTTGAAGTTTTACTCTTGGGCTGTGCAATTATAAATTCTTCTTTTCTCTCACTTCCAGCGGTGCATGAGCTCAGCTTTCTACATATCCAAGGTATTTGCAGCTCATCTCCTCTCATCTCCTACCTATTTCTGTAAATAATAAAAAACATAATAACATGTAAGACCTCTATTATCTATGAAATTGGGAAGAATCAAAACTTATTATTGAAGGGAAGATGCTGATAAACAGACAGCGATTAATAATGATGAAGAAACAAACCCAAATATGAAAAGCAGAAATAAGAAAATTGGGGAGAATGTGGTATATATTGTTTCTTTAGAAATATAATAACAGTATAATCTCTGCTTGTCACCTCTCTGAAATCCACGTTGCTAAACTTATTTCACAATAGCTAGTGTATCTTTGCAAGTTATTATGGTTTCCAAATACCTCCAATCTCAATTTAAGATCCTAAAGTCATTTCAACAGTAATATAGTCTTGAATATTTCTGAAAAACAGCCATAAGAATAATTTAAAAAACAACAGTGAAGATAAACAAACACTACTGTTAAATCCCATTTGTATAAATTTATTTAAATGCTAAATAACCATCCTTTATGTAAGGATATTTTAAGTAATTTTCAGGCAACTTTTCAACCAGTTTTGCCAGCTAGTCTGGAACAGTCAAGGATTTTACTTCAGTGGATTTATATTTATTTTGACATACACACACATATATGAGAATGTGCCCTTCTGGTTTTGCAGAAAGGACAAAAAGACTGAATGTATATAATTTTCCTAATTTTTTCATGAGCTCTCTAACAGACTGCTTTTATTTTAAGCATTACTAGACAAGACTTTTAGAATAACATACATTCTTTTCCAAGAAAAAATGATTTTCTCTTCGTGTTTTTTAAGTAATTCTTACAGTCCATATTACTTGAAGTACTTCATATTAAGATTCAATGAGTATGAAGGTAGGGCAGAAAATGACACTTTTGTGCACAGACAGATTTTATTTGTTCACACAAGTACACCAACGCCATGAAAACATGTGGGTCTTCAACACTCCTTTCTACAGATTTTTCTTTCTTTCAGGTTCTCTTTCAGGACTTTGGTCTTAAAAGTCCCGTCCCTGAGACAGGAATTTCTATTCAGTACCAAGGCATGGATATGCTCTCAGCTGGTGAGATTCCCTGGGCAAGCACAACTTGAAGGTGACAAAAAAGTGAAATGGAAGAGCTGGCATGGCAGTCTGGGTTCATCACAGGGCAGAGTGTATTTGGAATAAAACGCAGGTCTTTTTTTAATCTCCATTTCAATGCTTTCACACCAATAGCTTCAGAAAAGGGTTACTATTTGCTCAAGTGTGTTGTCCTAATATTAAAAGAATGATGGGACAGATATATGCTGTAATTTAAAGCACAGGGAATAGCATAATATTCTACTAATTATTATTACTGGTATTATTATTTAGAGAAATTGTAGTTCTTGCTTCAAGAGCTGAACAGTCACACCTTCTCTCGGAAGTGCTGCAAAAGGCCAGTTTTGGTGTCAGATGTGCCTTTACTTTTCCATAAAGCTGAAAAATTCTATAGGAAGAACAATTAAAGTGAGCAGGCTTCATTAAATAGACTGACACTGCAGTGAAATGGCTGCATTTAGTGGCAAATTGTGCCTTAATTTTCCTCCTTCTTATGCTTGTTGCAGACATAAAAGGATATCTTCTTACTTGTTCTGGCAGAATTTCTATCTCAGAGACTCATTAAGCCTCTTTCTTACCTCTAAGAAAAAACGGATTAGGTTTATGTCTATCAGAGTCAATCAGAATTTAATATATGTTATTCTCCACGCTCTTTTTTTCTTTCTGTATCAGCTGGGATCTTTGCAGGACCTCTCTGCTTGTTTCTCATTCCAGGACAGTAGAGGACTTTGAATGAAGACTGCAGCTCTTTAAACTTGTGTATGTCAAGACCTTTAGGATTAACAAGAGGATTTAAGGTCTACACTCTTACTGTGATTAAATCTTCCATTTCATTGTACTACATGAATGAAACATCATGACAGACAACCTGTAAAATTGCCTCTGTATTTGATATTCTGTGTTTTGTGGAGCTGGTTCTGAGATAAATCTGAACTATGACCAGGGTTGCCAAACTGTGTGCAGAGATGGGAGAAGAATTCTCGTGTTTTCTAACCCTGAGCAAGAATTAATCATTCTCAAAGCTCTGAACTGTCAAGGATTGGATGACATCAAAAATAATATTATTTACATAAAATGTGAAATTTTATAAATGTGATCTGTGCAAGAAAGCAGGTGCCTGAACCCACAACATCAGGCTCAGTTTCCACGTGCATGAAATACATGAAGTCAGCAGTAAACATGCTAAATACACAGTACAGGAAAAAAATCCTAAAAAGTACTGGAAGGAAATCTTCCAGTTTTTTATTAAAATTGTATTAAAATAAAATATTNTCTTCTTCTTCTTCTTTTTCTCCTTATCATCATCATTATCGTCAAAACTGGGTAACACATAGATCATGAATGAAACTGGAGTTAGATGTAAGAAAATATTTAGTTTTCAGTGGCAAAAAGGAAATGGAAAATGTAAATGAAGACCATGTTCAGTCTTGTTAATTAATGAACAGGAATGAATTCCTGTCAATGTAAGGAAAGTAACGAACCACTTCCTGAAATAATCCTGTTAAAATATACTGTCATCATAGCTGAATGCATCTTTAAAACTGTTTTGTAGACACACAGGATCCAAAATCAGTCCCATTCATTTAGTTTTCCCTCTTAAAAAAATGTATTTATTAAATTTGAAACTCATTTTTAAAGTTTTAAATTTTTTACATTTTAATTTTTGAAATATAGCTCAAAGTGAAAGCACCCTCTAAATCAAATATCTGATAAATTTATCATTTCATCACAAAAAACCCAGCAAAATTAAAATAAGTCACTATTTTGAAAAGAAAAACTGCAGAAAAAGGTGTACTTATACATATTTTGATAATTGTTTGATAATTTCACACTAAATAGTACATGCATCAAAACCTCTGCTTTTTGCTTTTTGCAAGTTTTATTCTGAAGGACTGAACTTTTAAAACCCATATCTTTCTGTCTGTCCATTTGGCAATTCTTTTAGGTATTTGGTCATCAAATAGCTGAGGATATTATGGTGGGAAAGCAAGCACCACATGTGATAAGGCTGGTGACACAGGCTGGGATTGGTGCTCTCAAACTCTTGAAAATAAATCCAGTAATTGCTCCAATCAGTTTTAAGAAGTCTTGACTGTTCACAATCTACTCTATTTTGTTCTCACTTTCAGGGACAATAATCATTTCAGTGATTACAGTAGTGCAAAGTACTGTAAACTGATTATACATTTAGTGAAAAAATGGCTGTAAATTCTAATCTATGTTACCCTGAATGTAAAGAAAAACCAGCCTTTTTACTACTCATAGTGACATCTTACAATATTAGCAGTTTAATTTTATGCTAACAACATGAAATCTATTAATTTCTTCACACAGTGTTGCATTCTATTCCAGAAATGTTTTATTACAGCGTTATTTCACTTTCTCTTCACAAGATCTACAAGTGCTTGCCATGTAAAATTAAATCTATTATCCCAGAAAATAATTTATTTAAAGGTTTTACAGTCTATTACATTTCTTCTAAAAAGACAAGACAGTCTCTGTTTCTTTCCTTGAAACTGAAAATTATTTTACTGAGGAAATGATTTTTGTTATTTAATAAAGAAGTTGAAACTTGGATCAGAAACAGACAAATCTGATCTGGCTTCAAAACTCTTAATTGTTGTTTTGGCAACACATAAAATGTGGAGAAATGGGGGAAAAAAACCCTAAACAGAATAAGAAATAAGAATAGGAATAATTTCTTATTGTGTCTTGATTATAGTAAATATAATTCCCTACCACAGAGTATGCTTTGAAGTTACATACCTGAGACTGAGGACTTATCTATGTTCTGAAGCTCATTATCATCATGTTAACCTAATGCAAAATACTAAAATATTCTCAGATTTACTTGTATTTTTTTCAGAATTAATAGTAAGTACAGTGTAGTTTCATCTGGCCTTACAGGTTTATTCTTTTTAAGCAAAATGACAATTTATGACACTGTAGTTAATATATTTGGTTTTTGTTTTGGTGAAAGTATTCTAGAACCAAAGTGTACTTTTAAGTCTTTCTGTTAGAAGTACAGCTTGGCAACACTAAAAAAAAGTTTATTTTTTTTTTCAAACCATTGTGATAAACCCCTGAAATAGAAGATTATTTTGGGAGCTGAGTAAAAATTCTCTCTCTGTAACAGGGCACTGGGTTTGTCTAGCTACTTTTTCATGACATTTGGTTAATTTACCGGGTTGTCTTAGCAAATTGTTTTGCTGAAGTTCATGTTAATAATCTGGGTGAGTTTATTGAATATTTATTCCTCTAAGGCATAATAATGAAAGCTGTGATGAAGGCTCTTTTAACCACAAGATGCTGTGGGGGAACTTTCAATATTGTGATTACAGAAGCTTAATCTAATTGTAACAAAAAATCAATTATTTTCGGGGTTTTTTACCCTTTCTTATAAAGGTCTTTACTATGGTTCTTATGAAAGACATGAACTTCACCTAAACATGTGCAATTTCTTCTCTGTATGTCTTAAATCCCTAAGAAGTTATTGATCTGAAACCTGACATTGAAGTAAACTTAACAGTGCAACAACAACTAAATACATTTTCAGTAATTGAGAAGTTCTTCAACTGAAACATTTTATTGTGGTTCATAGATGGTAAAACTACAAGACATCAAAATTAACTGTTGTATAAAACCAGGCTTTTGTATTTTTCGAACCTGAAATAAAGTTTTAGCTTTAGAAAGGAAAGATAAATTCAATATATGCTCAAAAATATTCAACAACCCAGAATGCTCTATAGTTTAGGTGTTCTGTTAAAATGGTAGATTTTTCTGTTAAAATGCATAAAATACAACATTTATTTCCAATGTATCTTCAGCTTCTTGTCATTTGGTATTTTTGTACTTAGAAGTGCATCATGGTCTCATGTTTTTCCCAAATATTTTTATGAAAAAATGCTTTAAAAATGTACTATCCAGTTGTTCTGAACCCTTTGAAATTCAGTGAAACTCATTGGACATAATTCATCACTTGAGGTTAAATATTGAGACCTATCCCAGACAATTTTTTATGTAAATTTTAGGTGATCAGAGAGAATTTTTAAAAAATATTTTAGGACTTGGGGAAAGTATAAATTTTGACATTTCTAAGTCATTTGTCTTTCACACATAATAATATCATCACAAAAATCTTCATTTCAAATCTTCAATTAATTTACCAAAATCCTTTCACCAAACACTTGTTTTGATTGGCATTTGCCCTACAAAATTCCTTATGTTGTTTATTAATTGTGTCAAAAATCAAAAGTCCAGCTTAAAAGCAGTGCCCTCTCTTTCCCCCTGTGCTGATAGAGTCATGTCTATAACATATCGAATCAACTGATTTCTGAATTGCCTATCTAGTTCCCTCTTGTAATTTCAGATGGACTCTTCAAAGTTATTTTCACCTGCTTGAAAGAAGAAGCACCCATATTCTTGTTTTCAAGACATCTTTACAACAGGATATGATTAGAAAAAGAATTAAAAAAGTAAGATTGAGGTTGCCTCTACCAGTCCAGACTATATTTTTTATTGGCAGCTAAGGAAAGTGATTCAGATCACTCTGAATTTTTTTTATTCTCTAAAAAAGGCATTATAAGCCACTTCTCTTTCAGCTCTCTTCTTGCAAAAAAAGCGAAATAAGCTGAAAGCAAGGTGAAAGTACTTAGCACCACCTCAGACTGAGTGGAATAAGATGAAATCTGCAGAGAAACCAGAAGAGAGAGGTCTGTAAAAATATTCTGTACTACAGAACAAAATTTGCTCTGTCATGACAATCACAGGTCCCCTATTTCAGGAAAGCATCAATGTACAATAAGTAGTTGAAATAAAGTAATTTACGGTTGGCTTTGAATCACAAAATGTGTGCAAGATGGATCATTTTTTTCTTCTGGACTTGAGAAAAAACAAATAATCTGCAAGCACAGACTGTACCTCTTTTTTCATCTCCGAGCTCACATTTTATTTCAATTAATTGCTAGGAGAAGAAAGGAATCTAGGAGGAAAATTAAACTAAATTTATACTTCAAGGCCAGGGCTTAGTGGTGGTGTAAGCTTCCAGGCCACTGAGAATAAATATCTCAGAAAAACAAACTGTCGCAAATGTGATTTTGACCTGTGTCAAAACTCTAGATAATTTACTGTGTGGTGTTCAAATATTCCCTATAGAGTTCCGCTTTCTGGGGCTGCTTCACCGGCTAGCTCGCCCCGGGATTCTATATGTCAGAGGTTTGCTGCTCCTGGATCTCAGGCTGAAGCGTGATAGGCGGCGTGTGAGAAAAGAGTGGCCCTCGCTGGGTTTGGATGGTTTATTTCTCCAGGAAACCTCTCAAGGGCAGATGGAAGGCAGAGAGGGTCCCGGACCCCAGGTGCAAGAGAGCGGAAATTCCTCTGGGCTTACCTTAAGTACCCAGGGGCGTCTCTGGAGCAGGAAAGGGCTCGGGACCAATTGTCAGTAAGGTGTATTATAAAGACAATAGATGTAGGTGGCATCTAAATTACTTTGACAAATCAGGGGCTTCCTCCCCAGAATCTTCTAACTCTAGCAGGGTGACTGACACAGAAGTTCAAGGGCCACACCATCAGGGGGTTTAAGGGGGGAATTGGGACTGAACCACTACAAACATACAGAACATTGGAAAAACCCTAATCATGCACCACAACAATTCCCCATAATCAGTAAAGAGTGATAACATAAAGGCCAAGAAAATTTGTGAAAATCTGTTTTTTTAAAGTTGGTGTCCTGAATATTTTTGAATTTTTTTGACTGAAGAAAGCTGTTGTCAGGCAAAATGTTCACTTGCCTTGCAATTTGAGAGACTGAGACCCAGCAGATAAATATGTGAATAAATAAATTCTTATTATTTTGAAAATAACTGTGTGTTATTTTTGTTTAGACAAGGGGTTACATTTCTCTAATTGCACACTGGCAGAAACATTGAAATAATGACTCTAATGGTAGTAGCTTTTCATAATCTTTACTTTATGAACCCTTGTGTTCTGGTGTTTTAAAAGACTTTGGTGATTATTTCTAGGAGGATCACAAACAAAAACCCCCACAAAACAAACAAAAAACCCCTAAATCCCAAACCCTGAGCCAACCAATCAACCAACCAAACAAACAAACAAAAAAACCCCAAAAAAACCACAATACAAAAAGAAAAAAAATGTTCTTTGTAGTGGTGTGTTCTGGTTTTATCAGTTTTCTCTATGTATTTATTCCTTGTTTTATACTGTTTTTTATAAGTTGTAATGGTTTGTTCCATGTACCCCATGTTTAACCCTTCATGGTTTCCCCCGAGTTACAGTTATGTGTCAATCATCAGTTAAGGAGTCCCCGAGTCCTGTCAATCACTTTGGGGCCTCTCCTTGTGCCTGGAATGTTCCAGAATGATTGCCCAGGATCCAAGGAGTTCCCTCCCTTGCATTATTGATTTGTTCTATTGATTGTCATTTATGTACAGGGTCACCCCCTCCATACCCGAGTGGCTCCCCACTGTACCCTTCCCCCTTTCTCCACCCCCATAGTTAAGGTGTCACAGGAGGGAGACCGGCGTTCTCATGGGCAGACTGTCTGGTGGACACATGGTCTTGTGTGGGCCTCAATAAACTCCAGCAAAAGTCCCCCATAAGAGTCTTTCCTTTATTCCTCGCCATTGCTCACGCTGCTGCTGTGGCAAGGCCCCAGAGGATCGGGAAAGTCCCTCAGCATACGGAACCATACCTTCACTGCAGCCGGTGTCAGCGCTGGCCAGGCAACGCGGGACAGGGGCCCGAGACACACCGGACCACCGCAGTTCTTGATAAAATGGGTATTTTTTCCATCCAAGGAATAGTGTTTGTTTTAGTTGTTAAACTTATTAAATGAAAGATTAAAAGTCACTTCAGTGCTTTGGGTAAATCATAGGTCTTTTGAAATTGAAATGTGGCTGACTTTGTTTGGATAATTTCTCCGTGTAGCTGTCAAGACATTATAAGCCATCACCTAAAAGACAGCAGTCCGTTAGCAAAAAAGATAATTTCTGCAGACAGGAGAAAGAAAGAATTCTGCAATAATTTAATTCCATGTGGATTTATTTTGTTTTGTTGTTTTGATGAGGTTTTTTTCAGTAATTAGGAAAATAAAGAAAACAAACTAATTTTTCCACCCCAAAAAACACATAGCGAAGGTTGTGGCATAATGTTGCATCCCATCACATCATAAATCACAGAAGTTTAGCAAACGTTTTGTGTCATTTTTGTTTCAGAGTTGGCTTGATCCTTTATTTTAGGAACTGTTTGATAATGTCCTGGCAAAGAGTGGGCACAATGTTAAATATTTTTAAACTTTCATATAAATTAATACAGATTCTTTACCTGTTCCTTTTTAAGGACTACCTGGACTGTATCTGATTAAAATGTCAGACATATAATTCTTACAGACTGCCCTAAATATATATCTAAATTTACATCAAATCTCTATGAGCATTACTCTATTATTCTACCATACTGAAAGAGTTATTACAGCTTAACCTTGGCCTACATTACTAGATGAAGATTTTATTCCAATAAATAACTCAAATGATTCTGCCACAGACATACCATTATTTTTGTAACTTCATTATTAATTTTGAGTAACAGCTTACATACTATGGCTGTAACTGTTCCATATTACATGACTGTAAAATAAGCATGTTTGAACAGGTAGCTTTCTTAAGATCTAATTTTATTGGTTTTTTAAGTTTTTCCTCTGAAAATCTTTAGAAAGAAAATTAAGGGTGCTATATCCATAAAATGAAGTGGTTTCTTCCTAAACCTCAGAAAAAAATTTAGGAAACTGAGGAAACCAGAGCCTTTTACTTATATTAAGGGTAGAAATAAATAATCACAGTCTCTTGCAAGTTTGTGGTCACAGATGAGCTGGAGAAAATTTTATGGTATTACCTACATTATTCTTTTTTGAAGAAATACAATGAAAATAAATTGTCACAAGCCTTTCAGTCTTAGCATTAACACAGGAAAATTTCCCTTGTTGGAAGGCAAAGTGTTTATCTCTTCTATACCCTTAAAGCATTTCCTTCATGAAGAAAGGAAAGAAGAAAACAAAGAAACAAACAAACTCCCCATCTGAAATACATGGATTTGTCAAGTGCAGAGAAGTGTCTGTACTTAACTGGATATCTTCAGCAGAGTTAACTGAAACCTTTTGTAAACAGTTATTTGAAATAATGCTAGTTCAGTATAAGCTTCATTTTAAACTCTGGATAAAAAAGAAATCTCATGTCATGAGATCTCCTGTAACTTAGGCAACAGTGATTCATTCTTCATTAAAATACTGAAGAAAACTGACCTTTTTTTTCTTTTACAACATTGGTACCAATTTCCATCCTTAATTTTATTAACTTTTTCCATCTGAGTGGGGTTTTTTGTTCATTCGGGATAATGCAACCTCCATTTTCATGTCCCCATTATTTATATTGTTGCTACTACTGCACAGTAAATATTATATATATTTTTAATAAAGTTCACAAATATTAGATCTACACCACTGTGTCTAGAAGAAGACTATCAAATTAGTCTAGTATCATCTAGCTTTGGAAAACTCCTGTCTTATAAAGTGGCATTTCATAACTGATGCAGCATGAAATGAATTCTAATAGTTCCCCTAGTGACATTAGTCAAAAGTAATTGTTGAGGCAGAAGATAATTTCAATTTAGTGGAAATCTGCGTGAACTGTAACATCATTAATTTTTTATTATTATTGTTATCTACTAATTGATCCTTAAAAAAAAATCACTGGATGTATCCTGTTTGTGGTACAAGCTTCCTCCACTAAAATCCTAGGCCAGTTTGGGGTTAATTGGGTTATATTGGAGTGTATTCTAGTAGAGTCATTCTCTTAATTCCACCATCTCTCTTTCCTAGCTGCTGTTGGACTACATCCAGTTGTTGACTGGTGTTGAAATTGCACAATGGAATCCCAGAATTGGCATGAAGTTTGTTGGCCATGTAGGATTGCTGGAATATTACTGTGTGTGGTCCACAAAGTGCTAAAATGAAACAACTTAAATAATAGTTAGCTGCCTCCTAACCACTTGCAGACATTTTTATATTTCCAGGTGTTTTTGTTGGTTTTTTTTTTAAATCTAACAGTCTAAATTGGAAGTGTCCAATAATGGAGAAGAAGAACTGAGTAGCTGTCAAAAGCTTTTCCCCGAAACCTCAGATTACAGAAATTTGGTATCAGCCCAGGATATTTGGCTATTCTTTACCTTAGCAGTTCAAAAATTAGACGGAGATGAAAACTGCATTACTTTNTGAAATATGTCAAGTTAAACACAAACGTGAGAGAGAATGCAATTTTTGCTAGGCTACAGTGGAGTATGATGAAACAAAGAATGGAAAGCCAAAACCATGAAAAAAATTCAGCTGGGATGAAAAGGAAAGGGAGTGCAGTTTCTAGATATGCCTGATGTCACAACACCTTCCCTCACAAAGCACTGAGAGAGTCTCTTGAAGCAGAACATGCAGCAAAGAAAATGCATCCTAATTTTTTTCCAGATTCATGATCCCAATTTTTTCCAGATTCATCATCTTTGGGAAACGGCTGTGGGTCCACATCTCTTTGCTGAGTGTGTGAAAGACCACTCACTGTTTTTGCTTCACTCTGTTTGACTGTAGGGAATCTGTGAGTGCAGTATGACAGATGGAATTATAAAATCACAGAAATCAGAGATTGCTATGGCTCAGATTCATGAGATACAAATTTCCTTTATTTTTCTTGTAAGGGAATTTTTCTCTTAGATTTATATAAATCCCACATATTGAGCTGTTTGCCTCACTTCATAGGCTGAGATTGCTCTGCAGTGTAACAGAATACTCAGTTAGTCATTCTTTCAAATGCAGGCAGGGTGGTTTTCATGATGCATTTTGGCCCAAATGTACAAACATATAGGACTAGTTTTATAGAGATTTTTCTGTGTTTGAGGAACACTTCAAATTTCTCCCATGATTTCTTAATTCTTGCTTTTCTTGTTTAAACATGCACAAACCAGAACAATCTACTAATATAAAAAACATAATTTACCCCCATACTCCTTCATTAGAATAAATAAGTACTGTTTAAAAGATATATAATTATTGCAGGAAAATTTTTTTTTTTTTGCCTTGACAGAAGACATTTTTCATGCAAAAGGAAACTTTACTATCAATCAGAATCTGGATGACTGATTTCTTTTGATTACACCAAGCATATATTCTTAAATGCATGTATGAATGAAACTTAAAGCTTTTTTAAAAAATTACCTAAGCAAATAGCACTGGACCTATTATAGTGAGGTTTAGGCAAAGCATTAATGTCTTCTGCCTTTAAATTTGAAAGCCTGATTATCTTTTCCTACTTCCAGGAAATTCTCAATCTGTCACCTTTTGTTTGTCCCGTACTTGCCTTTCTTTTTTTTTTTTTTTAAAGAATAATTGAGAGAAAAAACATTCTGTTATTCTGTGAAAGTTCTAAAAACATACTTGATGAAGATTGTAAACATTTTGCCTAATGGACAGTGATAAATTAGACTTACATTTTGCTCGCCATTATTTGGCATCCTTACTGGATGTTATGAAAAGAATCTTTAAGACATTTTCAAAGGTTTTCCTGTGGCTTCTTCTGTCCATCTTTATCCCACCATTAGGATCAAATGTTACTCAAATATTTTTTGTTGAAAGATCTTTAGAAAAATTTGAAAAAGAAAAAAGGTTAAAAAATATTTTATAGTGCTTTTGATTTCTCCTGTTGTGTTTTTTAGCCACATCCAGAATATCTCTGAAACATTAATTCTGTTTGATCTCAGAGGTACTTAAACAGAATCACAGAGGCATTTAGGTTGGAAAAGACCTCTGAAATCACCATCCCAATGCTTGACTTATGCTCCCTTTGTCAACTAGACCATGGCACTGTATTTCCAGTCATTTTTTGAACTTTGACTTGGACTTTACAGAGTAATTTCTTCTGGTTCTGTAAGTTTTTCTGGTCCTATCACCTTACTTTCTTTCTCCCTCTTTTATTATAGAATGTTTATTAGCCCCATTTAATCCTACTGCATGTGCACCTGATTTTTTTTACATAAGAAGGAGGAAAATAAAGGTGCAGACATCCCTGTAGCTGGTTGTGCCCTTCTAAGGTGTTCTCCACTGATGCTCATGAATTCTCAATTAAATTGGGAAACAGATCAAAAGCATAGATTGTTCATGACTTTGCACTTGCTTTCTAAAAATTAGTAGCCTCCTGCGAAATTAGTGAGATTTAATACGAACAGGACATAAATTGTGCAAAGGTCACCAAATGTTTTAAGATGTGTTCTATAGTTTCACTGGTTCAAACTGTATCTTTAGGTCTATGCTTGGTTTTTCTTTTGTCTTTTATATGGTTACTGTTTTTGATACAGCAAATAGCCAGTGCACATGCATAATTCCTTGTATACCGGTTCTCAATAAAATTTTAAATCAGAATTATTGTTTAATGCACTTAAATATCAAACCTTAAAAAAAAAAAGGAAAAAGCCCACAAAAACCCACATACCTACAAAGAACTCTAAAGCTCTTTGCTTTAAATAAAAATTGAACATTGGATACTGTAGACCATAATCAAAAGCATCCATCTGCAAGATGAACTTGAGCATTTTAGTTATAATTTACAGGTCATTGGCTCCTTCATTACAGGCAGCCCTTGGCAAAAGCAGTTTCTGATACAAAGGCACCTACAGGAACCGAGATGCAGCAGTTCCCCTCTGACTGCAGGGTTGGAATATGCACTTAAATAAACATTAGCATTCCAACTTGATCTTGCTAAAGAAAAATCAGCTCCTGCTGGGAAAAGGAAGTGAAGGAAGGGACAAATAAAACCAGACAAGGGCCTCAGTGCATTTCAAAGAACCCTGTTTTGCAACATTAAGCTTTAGTGTCACTGGAGACCCATAGTGTTTTTTATGATCAGAATACTTTTTTTGAACACCAAATGTATGGAATGGGAAAATTTTCTTGGCACCTGATTTCTGAGAGAGTAAGATAAGCAATGTACTTCATGCCCAGTAATTACTTGCATTGATGTCATTCTTTTTACAGTTTTACTGAAAATTCTGAGTATTTTTAGACTTTTTTTTCCACCTAGCAGAGTTTGCAACTTACGGCAGCATAAAAATAAAAGCAAATTGCTGCGCATTGGAGAGACAATATTTTATGCAGCTTGAAAACAACTTCACCTTCATGTGCTCTGTTGCAGAGCTTCAGGAGGTAACAGATGTGAAGGGCAAGCAAAGCCACAGTCCTGTCTGTTGAGGATGTTCTGTGAAAGGAAGGCAATGCTACATCATCAAACCCCCGCCTCCCCTGTATTATTCAGCACAGCCCAGAGGTCACAGTACTTGTGCTTCCACTATAGAGATTAAATTTTAGAAAGCAACCAGAGTTTAAGTAATTTTTAACTCTCATTCTTAATTTTCTATCAAATTTCCTCTTTTTGCCTTTATGTGGGAAGATCCTATAGAAAAATTTGGTTTGGTTTTCCTATTCTTTTTAATTAGATTACCTAGGGTCAGGCATATCAGATGTTGTATCACATAAACTTCACAAACAAGAAGAAAAGTTCTGTGACTCACACAATATTTCATGTTTACGTAGTGTCAGACATGACCAAAGGATTGAAGGTAAATGATAAATTAGATTTTTAGTCTCCTTTACTTCAGGACTCTTTTTAATTATGAGTGAAATATTACTGTACACCACTGTCCTACTACTACTACAATATTTTATCTCAATTTTGCTACATATACAGAAATCACCACTTTACCTTACATTTAGAAAGAAACTTAAGAATGTGATTATTCTGTGGTATGGGATAGAAATTCTATTTCTATAAGATGTTAGATTGTTTTCTTCTAAAATTCACAAGTTCCATTGAAATTAAAATAGGAAGCAAACTGTGAGCAAGTTTTTCACAAACTAATGATTAAAGCATTTGGCTCCAAAAATATCCTTGTATTCCACATTCTGTTCCAACAAACATGCAGGATTTATTTAACATTCTTTATCCCATGCTGAGTAACACAGATCTAACAAGTATATTAAAAATGCTCAACTTTATCTTCTTAATCAGAATTCATCTGAGACAGATTCCGATTTTAAGTAAAGAAGTAAAAAGAAAAAAAAATTAATTCCCAAATATCTGTTTATGACACTGACATTGCAGTATGTAAAACAGAAAACCTGTGCCAAAGATCTTAAATATTGTTGTTCGGTTCTTGAATTCACTACTCTAAAGTTAAAAACATTGCACTCATTTTCTGCCTCAGTGTGTTCACCTAATTTTTTATAAATCTATTCCTGTGTTGACTTTGCACTTTAAATTAAAGGTTTTACACATTTTTACCAGCTACTTATTTCTGTAATCTCTCTCTACTCAGCCTTTAGATGCTTCTGAAGTGCAAATTTTTATTTTACTTTTTTTAAGTTGTAATGTACAAATATATATTTTGGACAAGGTTTTAAAGAAAAAGTTTCTTGTGAAGTCTGGCCTCAGGGACAGCTGCCTCCTTAAAGGAGGTAACCACCCAAAGTTTGCCCCTCTGGTTTTAAGACATCACCCCTATGTATGCATAGGAAGGGCAACATGTTTCTGAAGCAATTGTGGCAGGCTTTAATCTTTTTCTATGAGTTCTGGAATTCCTGTACATTCCTGTGCTTTGACCTTTCCTTAAGGAAAAACAACTAGCCAATCAAAAGAAAGCAACAACAAACACACACCAAAAAAACCAACCCCAAAACCGAAACCAAAAACAAAAACACCAAACAAAACCACACCAAACCAAAAACACACACAAAATAATCCCAAACAAAACCAACAAAAATCAACCAACTAACCAAAAAAACCCAAAGAACCTCCCCGCCCCAAACCCACACACAAATAAAAAAGTCACCAAAAAAAAAATCAAATAAGAGCAAAACAATCCCAAACAAAAAAAAACCCCCAACAACATAAAAAAAACGAACAACAAAAGCCACAAAAACACACAAACAAAAATAAACAACAACAACAAAACACCAAGCAAGTGAACAAAGAGAAAAAACTCAAACCAACAAAAAACCTCAAACTAAACCTAAACTTAACAAATAAGCAAAGACCCCCAAACAGATTTCTGGGCAAAAGTGACATTTTCTGGGATGATCCTCTTCAGCTGATTGAGGTGCAAAGCTGAACTGATCATACGAATTGCAGAAGTTTTTGGGCTAGTACATCTAAGCAAGTACATCTAAGATTTTTTTTGTCAGCATCAACAGTGGTATCTCTCAGCTAACTACATGATAAACCTCCAATTGTGCAATTGAACATTAATTTTTTTTTCTGTAGATAACAGCCAACTTAGTCATAAAAGAAATGTCTCTGAACTTTACAATCTGCAGACATTCCTACCTCCCAGAGCTTATATTTTCCATATTTCCAAAAAGTAAAATCATTGGAAATCATAACACTAGCATTCTTAATTGATTAGACCTCCAAAACTTCTCATAGACTTTCTGGAAGCTTCAGAAACTGAAGTATTTGGATGGTAAATGATTAACGCTGAACCAGACATAGCATATTTCTTGCATGAGGGGATTTGTGCATGTTTGAAAATTGGGATCCCTCAATATCAAGTAAGACAGTGAAACATCCTTTTTGGTTTACAGACAAGTACTTGGCAGAGGATGGATGTGAATCATCCAGGAAAAACTGAGTCTTTGCCCTTGTGCAGGCCTTGGGAATTGTGAGTGGAGGGCTGGGGACAGCCCTGCTCTGGCAGGCAACACTCAAGGGCAGCGACCTGGCCCCAGCCCAGCCGGCAGCAACAGCTGAGCAGACTGGAGGCTTCTGTGGGTATTTAACAGCCAAGCTCTAATAAGTCCAACAAGAAACCTCGGGAATGGCAAAAGGATCATGTGGTGCAGGGAGAAACAGCCCTGCCACATTTCAAAAGGTGAGAGCACTTTCCAACTGAGCTGTTATCTGTTATCCTTTCTCCGGATATTTGGTAGGCAACTGGAAAAAACTCATCGACAGAATTACCTGGGCTTGCCTATAAAACTTAGTCTCTAATCAATAACATTGGGTTATTATTCATATTACATGTCACAGTTTTTTTCCTAATTATTTTCACTTTCATTTAAACTAATTGTCCTGGTTTAGGGCAAATTTGGGAGGAAACCTCCAAATGGGGTTCCTCTAGAGAGCAAACCCAAATGGCCCCTCCCCCCAGTCGATCCAGGAAAAGAACTTCCTCAGAGAAAAGTGGAAAAAACTATTTATTTAACAAACAAACTGCCCACAAGCATAAGGAATGAATAACATGAAACAATAAAACCTCTCGCTGGTCCGAAGAGAGATGGCAAAACTGAGAGAAGTCCTTGCCATGAGCCAGCTCAGCTCTCTCAGTCTCTTATCAGTCCCAGTCCCTTCGGCGCTGGAAAATGCCCAGGTTCAGGCCCGGTGGGCCACAGGTGCAGCTCCTGGTGCTCCTCTGGGTTTTTTCAGTCCAGAGCAGATTTAAACAGTCCCAAGAAAAAAGGAAAAAAACAGTCCAGGAAGTTTTTTTGCCTCAGCTAGCTAGACTAACTAAAAGGAAAAAAAACCCTCTCTCTCGCCACTCTCCGTGTATTCAGTGAACACCCAAGGATGAAGAGATGCGGAGGAGTGAGCACTGTTTTCTCAAAACAAACTGCACTCTTCTTCTTTCCTGCTCACTCTCAGAACCAGTCTTGAAGGTACAGAACACACAGAACACACAGAACAGATGACTGGGGATACAGGCACCATAGTCACCCTAGGACACTAATGCAGTTTAGAACACAAACAAAATCATGAACAAAATACACCTTCCTGAAAGTACAGCTTTAAAAACTTTAAGTTTTGATTTGTGAGTTTATGAAAGTTTTACTTAAAGGTTCTGGTTTAAATAGGTTGCTACCAATGAAGAACTGGGGAACATAAAAAAAATCTAAGTACGGAACTGACAACAACTTTCATAGATGGAATTGTTCTGATAAGAGATAACCAGAAGTCATAGATCAAATACAATTTGTTACATTAGGTGATTCAGAATAAGGTTTAACTATGTTGAGGCAGAGCACCAAATAAATTTACTCTGTGTTCAGGGAAATAAATAAAAAGTGTTTTTTCTACTTCCATTATATATTATAGGCATATATATGACACACATACAAAAAAATCAACAGAAAACCAAACCAAAAACCAAACCCCCCCCAAAAAAAACCCCTCAATAAGCAAAAAAACCCACCCCCAAAAGAACAACCCCTCCCCCCACAACACGCCCCCATCCCAACAACAAAACAAGCAAATAAACAAACAAATGAAAAAACACCAAAAAAATCCCCCAAAACGCACCCCCCCCTCAAACCCCACCACACACTGGGAACAGATGTGATTCTATAGCATAAAGAAGCACTAAAACAAAAAGAAAGTTCAGTTGAAGCCTCCTTCTTTAAAAAGAAACACCAATCCGATGTGAATTTACATTACCTTTCTGCAAAGACCTTTTCTTCATATAATGTTATAGAAAAAGTCACATGAAGACTTCATTAGTGTTAATTCATGCAGCTCTTAAAAAAAAATCTGTAATGTTTCAGGTGCTCTGTAAAACACAAATAAAAAAAATTAGAAGTGTTGGTGTCTTTCAGTAAATACTTAGTTCAACACAATTATTCCCATGGTCAAATAGTCTTGTATATGTTCAATAAAAGGATTGCAAATCTTTTGATATGTTCAGCTTGTATCTTAATGTAAGGTTTTTGTTTGGATTTAATGAGAAAGACAATTTCTAAAACACAGAATATGAAAGCAGATGTTACAAAAGAGTAAAGAGAAACACCAAAACACCAGCTGAAGATATAATCTTCAGTGACAATGAAGGCTCAGGATGGTGACAGCTGTAGCTGATCACAACACATTTCAGAGATGGCTGAAACCTAAGTTGTAATTCTCATTATCATGAATGCAAGAGGGAAATAATTATCTTTGGTAGGTAGCATGAACACTTACAGGAAATATACCCCAAATATCACTGATAATGTTGTAGGTGAAGTCTTCGAGGAGTTATAAAAGCCGTTGTGGCTCAAATAAAAAATAAAATAAAATAAAAAGTTTTAAAATTTCTGAGTTAGTACTTTTAGAATAAGAACATAATGATGATGGGAAATGCTGACCTACCCACTGGCACCTATTCCTACAAGGCTCATTTATTTCCATCCAGGAACAGCATATTGTGCCAGAATTAGAAGACACACTAGGAAAACTTTGAGGCTACTTTAGAACTATAAATATTTCCATGCAAAAATCTGACTCTTATTGTGGATAAGAACCCTAATGTTTGCACTTTAGCCTTTGGGGCTTAAAATTCAGAAGTAACATAAACACTTCTCAAAATGTCAATCCAGCCTCCCCGGTGACGTTCTGATACTTCCACTTACATTTGGCCTGTTTTGGGGTTGCAAATAATTGTGTATTGAAGAGGAAGAAAAGTACAAGAAAACATCTGATAGCACCAAAGCACAGGCAAAATTTTGGACTGATTCTTTTCACTAACAGAACTATGAACAGAGTCAAAAAGTGTAACACTGTGTGGAATGTAAGTAGGGGCAGCATGATGGGCACAAATACTAGGAGATAGTCAGCAACACCCAAGCCTTCGATTTGTGGTCTGCTTCCACATTTTACTTGCTAGTTTTTTGTCTTCACATTGCTTACAGCCTCTGTGACTTACTGTGCAAAGTGAGATCACTCAGACAAGTGATAAAATCTAAGTGTATTACCTGAAATAGATCTATCCACTTTATTCCAAGGCAACTGATGCTTATTTTTGCTTGATATCAAGTCCAAGAAACAGTTTATTGCTACAAGAGATTTCTCTTGTTTTAAAAAGGTATTGCATCTTTAAAATAATTAGAACTAAGTAGAATTAAGGATATTTTAAGATACCTAGGTATTCATCTCAATGAACAGCTATTTGGTCTTTAATTGTACACACAGGTCATTAGATCCACACTGATCATGATCAAAACCCAACAGATTAAAACGTGTGCTTGTGTCCTGGGGTGACTGTGTGATGCTTGTAACCCCAATTGTCTATTCTGTTTATGCTGGATATTGAGTTTTAAACTTTTCAGACTGGTTCTGAGAGGGAAGTGTGGGGAGAAAGAAGAGGCGCAGAGTTTGTTTGCAGAAGCTGCTCTCAGTCCTCTGCATTCTGCTCCTGGACTGTGTTGTCCGCAGTGGACAGCAGCAGAGAGAGCTCTCCTTTGCTTTTTAGTAAGTTTTTAGCTAGCTGAAGCAGAGAAGTTTCTGGGACTGTGGTTATTTCTTTTCCTTGGAGCTATTGGAACCTGCTCTGGCCTGAGGGCCCAGAAGAACACGGGAGCTCAGGCCTGTGGCCCCCCCGGGGCCGGGACGCGACATTCCAGGGCCGGAGGGACCCATAACAGACTGAGCCAGCTGAGCTGCACCTCACGAGGGGGACTTACAGAGTTTGTCATCTCTTCAGAACAGAGAAAGGTTCAGTTTTTAAATATTGTTCGTTTTTGTGCTGATGAATGCTTTGCCTGCTAAATAAATAGGTTTTTTTTCCACTTTTCTCCAAGGAAATCTTTTCCCAAACCAGTTGCAGGGAGAGACCCCTTGAATTTGCTTTCTAGAGGGACCCCGTTTGGAGGTTTCTTCCAAAATTTGCCCTAAACCAGGACAAATACAACTTGTAAAAGGCCAGAGTGTACAGGAACTGAGATAAATTACAGCTGACCAAATTACTGCATATTTTTCACAGCGATAACAGGTAGCTTCCCAGCACAAAGCCAACATGTTGAAAAATGTTCAGTGTGAAAACTTGGAGGTTTACAAAACCAAACAGAAGACAATGGTTTGAGGTGATCAGTCAGTTGCTCCAGTCTGTGTTTTTTAGATCTAACTGAACTGATTAGAATGACGTTATAAAATACTTGTTAAGTTGATATCATTAAGTACATGTATAGCATGAACAATCCCTGCTCAATGTATTGGAACTTAGAGTTTCTGAAGAAACGGAACAGTATCTTGTAAAAGAAATAAGAAAAAATAGAAGTCAGTATCAGCATTGTAATATCTAAGTTAGAGGAAGAATTAACTCCCACACAGAATAATATGGACCTTATGTTAGCCTATGGCTTTGTTTCAAGGGTATCTCAAAAATATTTTAAGTTTTTTTATGTAGATGTCCAAAATAAATTAAGACTATGTGAATTCATTTCACTTCAAAGGAGTTAGGATGCTGATATTACATTCAGTGAAACTGTAACATATGTGTATATATTTCTATATAATATAAAGTCCCATATCATATAAAACTGTGACTTATGCCATTCTCAGATAAATATAATATATGCTGTATATGGACATAGTTCTTTAGGACAAAGTTCTCCTTTCAGTACACTGCCCCATAAAATCTGTATTGCCTGCTCAGCACTTGTTCTGCCAGAAATTAACTTTGATAAATGTCCACAAATAAAAGGAGTCACTCAGAGAAAAAGAAAGTAGCACTGGTTAAAAACAAATGCTCAGAGAGATGTCTGCATGTACAAGGAAATTTTTCAATGCCTGGCTTGTTCTATGATTTGACCATCACATTTGACCATTTCTAATGTCCTGACCAAAACAAGATCCCAAACCACACTGTTTCATGAGCAATAGTTAATTGTAAATTAAAGTGTAATTTGTGATCTCAAGGAAAAAGACTGTTTTATAAACTACCAATGTCTAATCATAACTTTTCCCTTACTAGAAATCTCATAGAAAAATATGAAGAAGAAAAAGTGTCTTTATTTGCAGGATGTATTATTTATCTCATGAGATGTAGAGATTTTTTATTTATTATTTTATTTGCAGATAACTAAAATTCTTTTTAAAAATGAAAGACAAAGGAGAAGAGTGAGAATGAAATTCCACTTTCTGAATTTGCTCTGTACATTTAAAAAAATTTCTTTCCTTTGCTCAGAAAAGCTTCAAGGAGAGAATGGTCACTGGATTTCTTCTCTCCAGCAAAAAGATTTTCCTTGACTCATGCAACTTATTAAATAGCTGCATTCTTGATTTATTACCTTCCTTAGAATGGATACTAATACTGAGCAAATATATAATTCAATCAGTCATTGACTGGCTGAGAGCATGAAGTTTCTGTGTTTTAAGTCTATGCAAACACAGATAAGGTAATATGGTAAATTCAGAAGACCCAACAGGATGTCAGAGTAGATGTGCCATTGCATAGAAAGGTTGGAATTCCAGTTGAGGGTAATATTGTGCGACAGCCTCTGAAATCATTGTGTGTGTTCACTGAGAAGTGTAAAAAACTGTAGCGCTTCTCCCAGAAACTACAGTTTCAGGCTTCTAGGTAAAATAATCCAGGGAGTGAGGGAACCACGGATTCATTGAGAACCCAGTACCTATGAGCTAACCAATTAATTAGAAATAAATTAGTCCTTCTGGCAGATTCATCTTGGACTATTGACTTCTGAAGTGAAATCCTTCAAGTCCCAGCACAAGTGAAGAGTAAAAATAACATTTCCTTTCTGTTTAATACAGAGTAGTGGGTGACCAGAGGTCATGAGGAGAGGAGTCAGTGAGAAACCTTGAAATCCATGACCATGACTGGAGCAGTTTTCCAGGACAGTCATGAAATGACATCTCTGCACTACCTGAGTTCTGTAATCATCTTCTCAGAGTGTTGTGATGGTTCATCAGGGTGCAGCTGTAGTTTGTTCATATTATATCAATTTCAGCTGTTTACCTTTACCAAGGTCATAATCTGTTTAAGAGAAAATAATTCTGCAAGGGTACAGATGAGATCAGGAAACTCTAGAGCGATCATTGTGAAACAAACTGGGAATTTTAAATCTTGCTTAAAGTTAAAAAAAGCCAAAACCACATACTGGGAAACAAATAATACCATGAAGTTATTATAGTTAAATAATTAGCACTTGAATTGAAAAGACTGCCTATCCTCCCTTACAATTAACTTGCTGTCATTTCTGCTTAACAAGATGTAATTTGCACCCACACGTATATTTTATTTCAGTCTGTGGCTTTTCCTGCATAGAGTTTGAAAATAAGGCAGTATGAGATGCAATACTGCATTCAAGAATGCTTAAAAATGACATAATGAGAAAGTCACTTGACAAGAAAATGTAAAAATGTCTCAAACCAAGATATTCCCATTTATAACTTAATTTTGCATCTTTGAGTTACACAACATTTAAATTGCATTAGATGTCCTCACACACAACTCCACAGTTTAGGCATTACTTGAGTTTAATGTTCTGTTTTTCATTTTGAGAACCGTGAAAGAAAAGGAATAAAGTTTTGTTGAGAAAGAGAACTAAATGTGTGTATTCAAAATTATTTTCTCTATTATACAATACACTTGCAAGCAATGTACTGAGTAGGGTTATTCTGATTTTTTAATAATATGACTGAATCTGTAAAGCCTCAAACAAATTTTTCAGAGTATATTCTAAAGGACTATGAGAATCTAAGTATATTGAAAATCTAGTAATTTTCTATTTCATAAATCCTGAACATTATGAGAGGTAAGAAACTCTTTTTCAGATGACTTAGCTTATTAAAATATCATTTCTTGGATTTAAGACTTCTCGCTAAACATGTTACTAGCTTCTCATAAGAGACCCTAACAATCGTTTCTGGTGTGAAATAAGAAAAGGAAAATTTGAAATATAATTAAATTAGACTGGAGAAGTGTGCTATAAGATTATTAAAAAAAAATCATGGTTATCATGGCATGAAATAATAACCAGTAATTGAAATATAAGGGCGTAGGTATTGGGGGAAAAAAAATTAAAAGAGGTCTATGCTTAATTGAAAAACATAGACAATTTAATGGCAAAGATAGGAAAGAAAAAAAATTGTTGGCAGAAACAATCTTGGTTGAGTTCTATCAGGCAGACCCCGACTGCCTGAAGTCTTTACTGATTATGGAAGGAGTTAAATCAAGTTCTTTAAGAGTGGTAGGCTAGCCAGAATAGGTGAAAACAATGACCTGAAAAAAGAAACACAAAAAGAATGAAAGCATAGCTATAGACATTATTAAATTAGATATGCTTTCACCGTACAGAACCTGCAGTAAAAGATTGCATGAGGAAAAAGCAAAATAATAAAGAGGAGATGAAGAATGACATGGGAAAGCAGTTGAGGAAATGTTTGTAATAAAAACAGAAACTCCAAAATGTGTGCAACTTTTAACTTATTCTTCCACTTAGCTCTATCAGAGATGTATTGTGTTAAAATAAATCAGATTTATCACAGCCCAAAGCTACAATAAAAAAGTTACTACCAATAATTCCATCATGAGCTAATACACTGACAGAGGTTGCATCCTGGCTGTGGAAACCATATCTTCAACATTTTTTGCCTTTTTTGCTCCTGAGGAAACCTGTTAATTGCACATATATTATTCTGGAGTATTGATTGTTCTATTCTGTGAGCACAGGAGAAGAAATCAAGATCAATTGGGGCCTCTAGGAGCAGGTAATGAGGCTTGATTTTTCAGATTTGTGTTCCTGCTGCAGTCATAGATATGTGCACAAGGTACAGGATACTCACTCTGCACTGCTGGGAGAACAGAAAAAAAGCATGGCAAAACAAAACTATTTATCAGCATTCAAGAGTTAATTTTCAGGTGGAAAACATGAATCAAAGCTTCAAATCAGTGAAAACATAAATTCCTTCTTATATTTAAACTGACAGCAACTTTAGATTGGATATTTGGAGGAAATTCTTCCTCCTAATATCCAATCCAGAGAAGAGGCTGGGATGGAGTTCCCAGAGAAGCTGTGGCTGCCCCTGAATCCCTAGCAGTGTCCAAGGCCAGGTTAGATAGGGCTTGGAGCACCCTGGAATATTGGAAGGTGTCCCTGCCTATGGAACGGGGTGGAACTGGATGGGCTTTTTGCAACCCAAGCCATTCTATGACTCAATGATTTTAAGATTAAACATCTAAAACATGATGTGGAAAGTTCTAATGCCTGGAAATGCTGACCAGCCAACTGTGTAACCAGAGCCTACTCTGAAGACCACACACAACAAAAAGATAAAAAGTGTAGAAACATAGAATAAGTGTTCTTAACATGCTTGTTTGCATATCCTGACAACCATAACACAATTTTTGACACTTCCCACTTGGTGAAGAAAGGTGAGCTCAGGCAGCTGCTTTGATATATAGACCCTGTTTTCTAACAACTACACTTTTCACTTTTGGTTGCAAGCATATCTCCAAACCCATCTTATTTTATCAACAGGAGAGGTCATGACCTTCATGACTCTTATAAGGTGCTATCTTTGAGTTGTTTAAATCACTTTATTGTTTTGTCTCATTTTTTCACATGCTATTTCTCTCATTCAGCATTGGGAAATGCAGCAAGATTACCAATATGGATTATGAAGAGAAAAATTGCTATATTTTTTGAATAATAAAAGTTACAGCTCTGCAGATGCACTGGAGAAACTCAGGATCTGCTGCCCAAAACTATCAATTTAAAATACCTAAACACAATCTAATAATCAGAAATAAACAGACAACATAAAAAATTTAAAGGCATTTCTTACAGGGTTAGGTTAGCACTGCAATCTTTTAAAATCAGAACTTTGTCAGTAATGCTGCCAACTAATTAGTAACCAGTCATCCAAAATCAGTCTTATAATTCTCTTAAGGCCAATAAAACGGCACCAGATATTAATTTGTCTCATTATGTTCTCCATTGGGATCATCTGAGGTCTCACTTTTTTATCGTAATGCATGAAATTTTAACAAGTGTAGCTTGAGAAAGAAACTATGACTTTTCTAGCCTACTTTGGATATTTTAAAACCAAAAGGAATATTTTTTGCATTTGATTTCTCAGAGACTGTAGAGAGAAAGGAATGAATTGGTAATTATGGATAATCACTGTTGATCTTCCCGTGTTTTGATTTGACAAGCTGATCTAGAAATTTGCCCAATTTCCAAATGAACGGGTTTTCATGTACTTCATATGCTTCAGGGTTTTTTTCTTGTCAGCACTGTAAATCTCTTGCACGGGCAACTGCTGAGTGCTTCATGTTGGAAGGGGAAATAAAAAACAGAAATGAGAACAGGGAAGGCAACAGTTCCGCAGAAAAGGTTCCAAAGTTCGAAGTGGGTGATGAATGACATTTAAAAAGTCAAGAGGGTGACATTTTAACTAAGTAAATGTTATGGTGGTGTACTGAAAGATAAGGTTTCATATAACAGGAGTATTTATCTCTGCTCCACTCTGGACTAATCTGGGATGGAATTTTACCCTTATAAACTCCATTATAAGACAGATGCGCACAAATTGAAGACAATCCATAGCACTGCAAGAGCAGTGCTAAAAGATTTCACTGTCCAATACATGGGGTAAACTGAAGTGTCTGGACTGTTACAATCTAGAGAAAAGAAAACTGAACTGGGGGAGGAAGATATCAGTAGCTCTTGACTTATAATAAGAAAAGAGTAATCATCACTTTTTGGTTTTTTATGGTGATTTTTAAAGATCAGTAAGAATTTCTTCAGAAAACCTCTTCATTGTTTGGGGATTACTTCCAGAAATTTAGAGTTATTATTTCTCTTACTCAGTGAAATAATTTTCAGTGAAATTTTACTTAATGCAATTACATATCTACTGTTAGAAAAATAAGCTGAAATTAAAAAATGGAGTGTAATTTGTCTTTAAATAATTTATCTACAATGGCAAACCCATATTTAATGGAAGTTTCAAAAACATTTACAAACACCTAAAGTTTTCTGGACAGCAGTTCTGATGGCCTTTTACATAAAAAGAAATAAATGTGAACACATATTTACTGTTAAGCATTCTATAGTTTCTAACCTTGTTATTCTTAAGAAAAACATCAGAGAAATCAAATTAAACTAAACAAAAAATCTCAAAAACTCCTTTTTTTTCCTTTCTCCTTTTTTCCTGGTCAAAATTCTTCTATCTCTCTCTGTACCCAATTTAGTCATATGCATGTCAGAGAAGACCAATATTTACTGTTTAGCGAACACGAATTTCATTTTAATATTTGTTTCTGTACATTTCTTTAAAGGCCCATACCTTTGAGATTTTTGGATCAAGGAATAATATCTGAATCACTGATGAGTTAGCACGCTCTGCTGTGTATAATTTCACTCATGCTAGGTTTGATTCCCTAAATCTCACTGTGTAAGGGTATGTAAGTGCCTTCTTTCCCAGATGACAAATTATCATCTCACTATAAAAACATATGATGCCTGAAATTCAGAGGAGCAGCCAAGACTTTACTTTAATCATACAAGCACCATGATTTGCCTGGAATAAAAAGCAGAGTTGACTAAACTTTGAGTTGCAATTTTCTGTCAATCCATCAACTAGGATTAGTCAGCTCACAGCACTGTAAAGATTGTCTAGTAGGAAACACATTTTTGAGGGATGAGGTGCTCTCTAAGTATGCAGTGATTGTCAGAAAAAATCTAATTTATGATGACAGCTTTCTCTAGAACAGGTAACCTTCAAACCATCAGAGATATTCTCCCAAGATTACATTTTCTTATTAGAAATTCTGTCTCAACAGCCCAAATGATAGGTGTGGTTTTGTTGCTGTTCTTGTCATTGTTGTTTTTCTTTTGGTTGTTTGGTTTGGTTTTTTTTTGGTAGTTAAAGAATTTGTTGTAAATACAATCAATACTGTTAACACAAAGAACATGAAATCTAAGGAGCATCTCCATTCTAATCATACTTTTTAGTGCTATTTTGGTTTTAATTTCTGTCTTCTATTAGTCATGCATATTTTGAGAACCAACACAGATGAATTTACAGGTGAGAGATCTACCTTGTGATTCCTCCAATCATGTAAATATTGCAACTCTTTTTGAAATTCTTTGAGCTGCAGACAGCACAGGAATATTCCTTTTGATATTCTTATGCTTCTCACATTCTATGGTTGTCCATCTGTACAGCAACTGCTACGACTTCTGCCAAATTTTATACTGTTCCATCATCTGCCTTGCTGCTTTAATATCCTACTCAGTGTTTAAATCAAGGAACAATTGAAGGGTGATATTACTTTGGGCATTTCCAATGTGCCTTAGTCTCTTTAGAGCCAAAGAAGTGGTGTATGATAGCAGAGAATTCCCCAAAACCCAGCACCTTTATGGGCTGTAATTCCAGCTATTCCCTAAGTCAGCACTGTAAAAGGTTTCTGGACTGAGGATAGCTGTGAAATTCCATTGAATTTAGTGGGTTAAAAACCGAACCATTAAAGTGCATTTCACAGACTTTCCACAATGTCTGGGTTCTCTGGTTTGTTTGTTTTTTCAGCATATTTCATTGCACCTCCTTAAAGTCTCCTTTTCCTTCTCAATATTATTGATGGTTTTTCCACAAAGTTAATGTCATACCTCCAATATAAAAATTTAAGCAACTCCTAGGGGGAAAATATATATATATATGTGTGTGTATATATATATAGATATATATATGTATATATATGTGTGTGTATATATATATATGCACCCATTTGTCAGTATTGAAGCAATACTCCAGTAAAAAATAAGAAAGAGACAAATTAAAAAAAAAAATTAACTCCAACAACTCGGAAACATCCCTTTAAAATACCGCTTTGGCTCAGATGATTATTCACTATCTCACTGTCTTAATGCTGAACACCACGTGTTACTGCAGTCATGACACTGCATTGAATTAATAAAGAAATTATTCCATTGCTTTCACTGTATAATGTGCAATACTTATCCAAGTGCACTTTGTATTCTGATCTGACTTATTCCAACCTAGATAAACAGATTTTATTTTTCTCTTAGGTTGTTGTAACTATGCAGATTTTGAACTATCTGATCTGGTTTATCTGATCTATAAAAACCCAACTCAACATTTTTCATTATTGAGAAACATCTAAATGCAACTGCAAATCTAAGCAGAAAAGGTCATTCTTAACATTTCCTTATTTAAGCATCCAGTGGATTAAAGAAGCAGATGGGCAAATCGAAAATGTTTGTTGATATGCCAGAACAAAATGGATGCCACCTGAGCTCTAAAATAAATCTACAGCTATTCCCAAGATCAGTTCCCTCTGGCCTCAAAAATGTAAAAGCTAAAAAGATCAATATCAAATTTTCGGTGATGTAGTTTTTCATATTGAAGAACATGCTCCATCTGTTGGAATATGATTTTCAAGGGACTGAAAAAGACTGGCAGAAATTCAGCTTCCTTTCAAGAGCCCTATGTCAGTGCATTAAGAACAGGTAAATCGCCACAGAGTTCTTTTAAATACATGAAATTGCTAATCTCCTGCTTTGTGTCTTCCCTTGGTACCTAGATTTCCTCCTTGGAGATGCTCAGATGTCCCAGCAACATTCATCACAGTGATGCCTTTTTAAGTGTATATCCATCACCTTAAAATTAAAATGACAAATGGTATTTAGTTGCTGCCTTAGGATTTTAAATTGGTTTAGGAAATTAGCAATGGAGATGGAGAGGTTGCGTTTTACAGAGATTTATCTGGTACAGTTTGAGAGAAAGTAATTTCTCCTGCTCACTCAGTCAAAATACTCAAAGATGAAATCATTACACTGCATTTAGCATGCAGCCCAAAGTTTTAATTGGACTTTCATCATTGCCTTGGAACAGAAAACAGAAGTGAGAGCAAAGAGGCTCCACATTACCAAGGCCCCCCAGTCAATCTGCCACAGACAAGATGGACATGATGCCTAAAGATTTTTTAGCTTTTTATATATTTTTGATGTATTTGTAGCTCTGTAGACCATTAATAGATAGCTATAACTTCCAGTATTTTTCCTACCCTCTCCCATAATTCAACAAACCCTTCCTACACAATTTTGAAATTTCACTTATTCTTGTTTTTAGTCTAGCAAGAACACTAGGATTTGCAACAAAGATCAAAGTGACAGTGAAATACAGGGCTAAAAGGTATGGGGGGGGCAGGGGGGGCTCCAAACCCAGCCTTTGGAGGGTGCAGAACCCAGGCGGAAATCACCTAACCAACTGCTCTTCAAATTGGACAATATTTGTTAGACATACTACTTAAATAACCTCATAAAAATTGTAGAAATATTGAATCATGTGTGCATACCACCATACTGTGCACTTGAAAACTTCCAATTAAAAAGTTGCTTTTACATTACAACTTCAACACTGTTTGGAAAAGTTTCGTGTTTTATTCCAGGCAACAGATAGATGCCTGGTCTGGGCTGAGAGAAGTCCGAGAGGAAAAGATCCTGTTCATGTTTTTCTGGAGAAATGAAAAATAAAATAAAAAAAAAAATTAAAAAAAAAATCCACAACCAAAAAGATAACTACTTAGAGTTTAAATGAGAGGTTTCAGAAGCTTTCATTTAAGTGTAGGAGGAGTAGAAAATATTATACCTTACCTTTGCCTTTTCTTGCCTACTCTCATTTTTTACAGCTTGTGATGCTTTTGCATATTTTCACCAAGGCCTTTCTCCCGCCAAGGAAAGGTTTTTGTCAGCATCAGGGGCTGTGGATGTGCTGCCCACCTTGTTGTCTGACCTGAGTAACCATGCTGAAAAAGGATCTAGTCAAAAAAGAAACCTGAATTCACACCATGTGTGTTAAGATCCTTCTGTAGGTTGAGGGACTTCCTCTGGAAATGTGTCACTTGGCTTCATGGAGGAATGGGCAAATGGAGCTTTGATCTTACCAGAAGGATTTCTTTAATCTTTACACAAAAGCTGCTTAAGACTTATCTAACAAAGTCAGCAATATATTAAAATACATAAAAAAAGATGAGGTTAGCAGCGTGGAGACAAGTGCTTGAAATAGATGGTGATAATTTCTCTGTACTATGTCTTGAATCACTGATTTTTGTGATAGAGACACAGCTGATATCTCTGTATTTTTTTTTCCTACCCTAGTGCAAGTGTTAGAAATTCGCTGTGACTGTTTGCAGGGAAATTTGATCTGCAAGGGCAGGTTTCATAATGTGTTGACCCACAGTTTTGACAGAAAATGCAATGCCTCACAGAATGAATTTTCTCAAGAATGAACATATCTGGTGTATTTTCTACAATTTTCATCTCTGTCATAAGCATATTCATGAGTAATTAGGTATTTTAGTGATATTTTCTAAAAAACAAGGGTGAGTTGTAACTTATGTCAATTTGAGATTAAGGGTCTGAAAGCTACTTAAGTCTGAATAAAATAATTTAGCCTACCTAAACTTTTTAAGGAAACATCCTATACGTAGTGAGGGAGAGAGTCTTTGCCATTTCTGAAGGAATAGTATAGGGAACAATAACCATAAATAAAATTCTTAATTCTGGAAGAGAGGGAGAGAGAGAGAAAGACTTCAATACAATCTTTCCGTTTCTTATTTGATTAATAACTTTTATTTTAGTGATGACTGAAATATTCAATATAGATTGAATATTTCAATTATATCACCTTGTACTCTTTCTGCTTTTAAGCCAGTTATCATTTTAAATGAGTTCTGATTGTGGCCAGCTTTTCAAAGAGAAGTCACCATTAGCGTCCATTTATAATAAATAAAAGAATCTTTATATGGTGTTTAAACCTTTATTTCTTTTGAGAATTCTGAAAGTTACTAAAAGACAGTTTATTTTCTAAATTCTCACAATTCTAATCCACCTAAAGATGCATGGAAGAGGAAACTCAGTAACTGCAGTTGTACAAAGATAAAGCACTGATCTTTCAGGAAAATAAAGTTGCCATTTTTTTTTTCCCTCCCCACAATGTCACCTTTGAAGCTTCCTTACAAATTATTTGAAAAACAGAAAGGTATCTTAATTTCCATGACAAGTTGAGAGAAAGGGTCACAAACCCAGACTGAAAATGCTATTTCAGGTAGCATACCTGAAATATAACAGAAGTTGTTTTGTATGGAAATATTCTGCAGGAATCGGAATTCTGGTAAGTGATGGCATGATGATATCAATGAAAACAGATCATTAATAGTAAATTGAATATGAGGCTACCTGTGAGGTCATAGCAAAGAAAAAAATCAAACCCAAAACAGACACAAAAGGAGTAATTGAAAGTCGATTAATATTTTAGGCATGGTTATGCTTATCCCATAATTCATTATGGTCCCATTTTTAAGTAAAAAAACTTATTTTATTGATAGTGTGACTGTCATGCAGTGGGACAGAAGAAGGAGAAGCTGTGGGTATTCAAACGAAAATGGTGGAATTCTGGTGAGATCAGGGGAAAGGGAAAGTAAGGTTGGCTGTTAAACACACCCCAGGTTGGGATAATGGTGAATATCCATGTGTGAGAAAAACAATTTTGGGGCAAGATGGAATAGAAGGAAAGTGAGAAGGTCGGAGAAGCAACAGTTTAGGTGTCAAGTTTGACACACTGGACTTGAGGCCATTGGGGATGTTTATTTGAGTCTCAGTTGTTTTAAATCAGGAAACAGATGTGGAAACTGTTGTTCTATCCTCTCATCACCTAGCTCCCAGGGTTGGGACATTAAAAATTGGTAATTTACACATTGGGGATTTATGCAATGACAAAAAACTCTTCACTGTTATTGGTAGGTTATTCATGTGGACACACTTTTGCTGTAGTTGCTGTAGATACAATTAATTTGCTTTATAGTACCTACAAAATACATGCAAAAACCTAAAATCAACCCCATTAAATTTTTGTTCCATCCTCTCTAAAAAAGTACATTTTTGGTGAAGCAATCTTAACTTTATCCTTCTGTTGACATGCTTTATGATAGAGTGTTTCATCACAAAGTCACACAAACAGGTTTTTTTTCCACATGACATTCTGATAAAATAACCTGGTGTTGGAATCAACCTGGGTCATCCACCTACAGACATTGCTGCTTGTAAATTCACTGCAGATAAAAGAAGAAACAGAATGATTGAAGGACATTTCTATAAAAAGAGGAGAGAAAACTAACGTTTGACTAGGGCAGAATAAAGTTTTCTTAGGTGTATGTGTGGTTCTTTCTGTACAGGCCCCGTGAGACAGTAGATAACCTGTACAAATTAACTATATTTTCTGAAAATACCCTTTATTCCTGGTCAAAATATTTCCTAGATGGAGGACAGATTTGTACAACACAAGGATCCTACATAATTTGTGTGACCATTAATTCCCAAAGTGTGTCATGGCACATTAAAACAAAAAAACAAACAAACAAGAACAAAATAGAGCAAACCCTAAACAACCACCAGAAAAAAACCCAGGACAAAACAGAAAAAACATTATTTTTCTGTGTGCACCTATTATTGTGTCACTGAAATCTACAACAAATTTCTGTCTCTCTGCAAGCAAGCTCCACATGTATTTGACAGAATGAATGGATATTTTACAGGGCCAGTAGGTAACTCTGAGTGAAACGTTAAGGTACACAATCCCAGAGGACTTCTTATGAAATAAGTTACATTGGAAATCAAAATGAAACTAAATGAGACATGGAAAGTGAAGAAAACCCAGGGGACAGTGGAGATGCTGTTGCTAGCATTGCTACCTTATCCCTTTCTTCTCTTGTGGAGAAAATCAAATTATAATTGGATGATATACAAGTTCTAAAAGAAGATTCACCACAATAATCATTTGTACCCTTCCCTGTGTATTTGTGGGTGCATGTTGACATGCACTCCTCATTTTAGGGATATAAAGTAGGGGCAGGAATGAGGAATCAGGGATATTTGTAGTGGTGGCATTTGTTTTCTCAAGCATGATGAGGCCTGGGGACGGTTGAGCACCTGACTGCCCATGGGAAGTGGGAAATGGATTCCTTGTTTTGCTTGTACACACAGCTTTTTGTTTATCTATTAAACTGCTTTTAGCTCAAGCCATGGGCATTTATATGTTTGCCCTTCTGATCCTCCCTCTCATCCCACTGAGGAGAAGTGACCAAGCTGCTGCCCAGTGTTTATCAACCTAGTGGGGTTAAAACATGAAAATGAAAATGAAAATGTAGCAGAATTACAGAAGGAAAGGATGAGAGAATTGGAATTGTTCAGCCTGAACAGGAGAAGCTTTGGGGTGACCTCAGTGTGGCCTTGCAGGGCCTGAAGGAGCTGCAGGAAAGATTGAGGGAGACAATCGCCAAGGGCTGGAGGGCCAGGACACAGGGAATGGCTTCCCAGTGCCAGAGGGCAGGGCTGGATAGGATCTTGGGAAGGAATTGTTTCCTGGGAGGATGGGGAGGCCCTGGCACAGGGTGCCCAGAGCAGCTGTGGCTGCCCCTGGATCCCTGGCAGTGTCCAAGGCCAGGTTGGACACTGGGGCTTGGAGCAGCCTGGGACAGTGGAAGGTGTCCCTGCCTGTGACACTCGATGGACTTTGAGGTCCCTTCTGACCTTAAATCACTCTTTTGGTTATTCTGTAATTCTTTGATTCTTTGATTTACTGTGCCTCATCACAGTTTTTGAATATATTCCCATCATAAAGCACTTCTATAAAACTGTATTATCGGTCTTGAGTAGAAACTATGACAAAAAACAGGATTCAGATATGCTCTCTGAAAAGAAATTTTAAAACAAATAGAGGAAGAGCTGAGGTTTTAAAAAGATTATTTGTATCCAAGAAGTAAAACTGCTGCCTCAGTAGGAACCTTCCTCCATGGAGTTGGTAAAGTCGTTTCATAAAGTATGGTCAGAGAATAATCTCTCTGTATAAGATTAGTAGTCTCTGAATGAAAAAAAATGAAAGTTTTTAGCATACTGTACTTAAAGGCAATATGAATTACTGTCATGCCTCCATTAGTATTGATTTGTAGTCCACTAATGTCTAAACCAGAATGGAGGATCTTCAAAGGGCAATAAAATCTAAAAAGCTTTCAGCATGAGGTTCAAAGTCATTAAGTGACTCAAAGGGCAATACAGATAATTTATCTTTATACATACCTGTGCAACTATGATACCATCCCAATTTAGAGTTTAATTCATTATCCTGAAGCATGGGGATATTATAATTGCATAACTTATCTGAGATTTGAGGGTTTACTGTAAAGATTTTAAAATATTTTCAGTCAGTCATACATGTGAATATTTTAACAGAGGATCTTATCCATTTTTGTCCTGTAGCATTGTAATCCTGTATCAGTTTCAGTACAGATATGAGAATTCAAGCATCATCAAAATGTGGGTATTTTCTTATTTATTCCATTTGCAAGACTTTGTGTATTCCTTTGGGTTGTTTTTCACTCTTTTATATAAATATATGTAAATAGCTATATGTAAACACTATAAATAAGGCATGGTTAAAAGGACAATACTTTCAGAAGTATTTCAAATTCATAAAAAGTATCAGAAAGTTGATAGGGTTACTTCTGCTATTTTTTCTTCCCTATGGCATACCCTAATTACTGATTGTTAAGATTTATTATTTCCTTAACAGTCTTTGGATTACAACTTCAAAGAGTGAATACAGAGCACAAACTTTATTGAATATTCATTATTTGTTGCTGGTTTATTTTGGTTTGGTTTGGGTTTTTTTGGTTTATTTGTTGTTGAAAACAACCTTTCATTTTCCTAGACGTATGTATCACATATGAACTAATTAAGACTGATGTATTGTACAGAGAACACCATAAACTCATAAGAAATCTCTGTCTGTACAGAGGGCTAAGTTGAACAGCCTGGAACACCTTTACAGCAAAACATTCTGTTGCAATATTCTGAATATAAAGAAAGACAATTCAGTCAGGCTTTTATCCTATCTTCTGCACTATGAAGAGCCAGTGTCATCATCAAGATAGTGGATAATTATGAAATGTGCTAAAAGAGAAGATAAAATTCATAGACCCATGGGATCAAATGTATCTGATCCTACCTTGAGTTTTTTGCTATTGTTCATTATTGTATTTTTAGGAAAACTACGTAAGTGAAAAAAAAAAATTCATTAGGTCCTTGTTCCACAGCAAAAGGCAACAGGAAGATGGAATTCAAGGCAGAGAAGCTTCTCTCTTTGACTTCATAGAAATAAAATAATTCCGATAAAAACTTCTCCAACTTCCAGTTGTCTTTACACTAAATATAAGTTTCAAAAAATATCATTGCACAGTCTGCTTCTTGCATGAAATACCATTCAATTTGTCTTTTTAAGTTCTTTAAAAGTGCCACAAAGAACTCTATATCTTTAGTGGCTTTTCCCCTTCCCCACATATTGCCATTCTTGGAGTTAATGGCTGGTACAGATTTCTCCTTTTTTTGTTTGATCAGGGTTTTTTGTTTGTTCTATTTTGTGTGTGTGTTTCTCCCGTTTGTTTTGTTTTTTTATCTTTTTATATGATTTTTTTTTTCAGGATGGTAATGGAACTGAAGAAAAAAATGGCCCTTGAATTTACATGAAAATTCCTAACAGCCTTGTGGTGATATAAAAAGCAATTTTGGTCTAGTAAGGACAAGATTATTCTGCAGTAAAATTAAGCATTTAGTCCCTCTGTGTATGAACATTATGTCTTTCCATGCTTATATGCCATGTATGTATAAAAACATCATTATATTCCCCTCAAACTGAAATACTGGAGGCTACTGGAGGCTATAATATTTCTATGTTCCAAACTGAAGCAGCTAAAATAAATATTTCTGCTAGACCTGCTTTTCTGCTTCTATAAGATTCCCAGATCGTTTCTTTTATTAGGAAATATGTATAGAGTTTCAAAGATTTTAAAGAGGGTTTCAGCTAAATGAAATCACTGTGTTGTAAATTATGTGTAAAATGAGGAAATCCCTACTCTTTCCCAAAGTTTCACTGAAAGAGTTTGAGCCACGTAGAGGAGATGACTGAATGAGCACCGTGGCAGTTTAAAACCCTTTATGCTTGGGAAATACTCTGCCCTGAAAAATAGATGGGAAATTGAAAGAATATAAGCACACACCATTGAGACAAAGCTGTGGAAATGACTGTATCCTCAGCTTACTAAACAAGCAAGAAGAATTCACTTTAGACCTAATTACATTATTTATTTTTCTCAGACAAATTCAAATACTGAAATAATTTAGCCTCAAATATATTTTCTTTTTTAAAACCCTCAGTTTGCAAATAATATCTATATTCATAAATCTTTCCATAAATGGGAAAAAAAGATAGTAAGTTAGCTTTCCTCAGTTTGAGAGAGGATTTTCTTATAGTTCCACATAATTTCATGTTTTCATTATAGAATATGATTGAAGTCTTTTATCTGAAATCATTATGTATTAGTAGCTATACTGAAGAGCAGTCAAAAGTGACATGGACAAAAAATCCTGAACAATAGGAGTTCCATGGTTTGGAGAACATTAATAGATAGCAGGCTCAGATCTAGAGTTCTTTCTCCTGGCAGAGACAAGGAAAGATCATGATGACATTTTTGCCAACAGTTGTGTGTAGTACAGCATAATAATCAGATGACTTAGTGCTTGACCTTTTTTCTTCTAAAATAACTGCTCCCTTATAGCTGGAGAGACTGCAGAAACCCCTTTGCAGTATTCTCCTCTTCACAGTAAACCAGATTTCTTCATCTCTCTTCAACTGAAAAATATTGCCTGTGTCTTTTATTGCGTCCCTTGTCATGCACTTTTTAATTAATACCTTGCCCAGGTGTCCTTTAAATGCAATGCTACAAATTTTGTCTTATTTTCCAGGCAGACTGGCACGCACACACACACACACAGACAGACACGTATTAAGAAACCATACTCTTCCACTCACTACTGCTAAAAATTTAAAAAAATTTACACTATTCTCTTTTACACTGGACTCGTTGAGATTGCCGGTTGAAAAATTCATGATGTCTGCTTCAATTTCTGATTATTAAGGCCTTAAAATTTAATTTTAATTTGTTCTTATAAAAAATCAGAATGGAAAAAGTATCCCTTAAAATGCTTTATGCTGTGTAAACTTAATGATGTTAATTAGCTCAGTTTAGTATGAATTCTCCATATCTCTATCACCTTCCCTTTTTCAAGAATATGGATTGAATTATGATCGTCATATTAATGACGCCTGACTAGTACTGAATTTTATTGGCTCTATCTTGTTATCCTCATGCACTCTGTGGCAGAATTCAAGGAGAATCACTTAGTCAAACTGCATAGTGTTGTTTTTTTTAAAGTGACTAAAGGCAAGAATATTAAAAATCATTCATTGGTGTTGCTCTTTTTATGTTTGTAAAGAATGCCTTGAGATGAAATCTTCCTGTGAGATCTGCCAGTGAAATTGTTAACCTGGCAGACTTTGGTTTCTTCAGCTTTGAATTTGGAAGTTGATCTCAGTCGTGCTGGACACAGTTTTCACCTTCTGTTCTACTTTAATTTTCGGCAACAACCTGACTGGATTTGGAAGGGCTTCTGAAAAAAAACTTACAGAAATTCTATTCATTATGATACATTGTAAAGATTGAAATTTGAAATATTGAATATTGAGAGATAATATGCTTTTGGAGATTGATGGCTACCAACATGTGTGTTTGTTTGGTTTTAATTAAGCATTCTTTTCTTGTTAGTTTTAATTCCATGATACAGATAGATACCCACAGAGATATATAGACTACAAGAGCTAAAACAGAAGTCGCAAACCAAAACTAAGTCAGAAGTCCTGAAAATTCCACTTTGTTTTTCTTTCAGTTTTTAGAAACTTATTAGGATTAGAATGCTGATGTAACATTTCACTGCATTTTGATTCTGCTATTCCTCTGCTTTATCTCAATCAGAACTTTGAAAAATAACATAAAGTGTATTGAAAAATTATATTGATTTCTCAATCAGAGGTACATTTTTAAAGAGTGCAAATGAGATAGAACCTGATCTTTCCTGAAGATAAGGTTAATCAAGGAAACTGTCATCAATTCAGCAGAGTTAAAATCACCTCTGTAATTTTTTTTACCTCCTATAGGAACAAGAAAACATTGGCAGGAGCATTTTGTTTAAATTATTTTATTAGTCATATTATTTTTCCATTTGAATTTTGCTAAAACACAGTTTTTATCAGACAACAGAAGTTATGCTTTATGTCACTGACGTGATAGGTGGTGTGACAAAAAACATCAATATTCTGAGCAGTGGGACATGTTTCCCAGAGAGGATCCTCCATCCTTGGAGTTATCCCAAAAACTCTTGGGATGTGGTCCTGGTCAGGACCTGGCCTGCTACAGGGGTCCAGTAAGACGGTTGGACAAAATGTCTTCCAGAGAGACTTGCAACTCCAAAACATTGTGATTTCTAGTGTATTAGGGGCTAAAATTTAATGATTCTATAGTTCAGAGTGTTTTGGCTTTATGGCTCTTAGTTATTAGACCTCCTTTGCCTTGGTAATTCGCCTAGGTGTGATTAATTTCAATAATTTCATTTTTCAAAACCTGAGCCATTAAATCAGTTTATTTTCAAAGTACTTTCAGTCCTAATGCCACAAACCCTCAGCAGCCACAAAATGTGATTGATGAAGTCATACCCATGCTGTTGTTTTGCTGTCTGATCATAACACCTTTATCAAGGAATTATGATCTGAACACAGTGTAACTGTCAATGACACAGTGTCACGACCAGGACATGGGATATTTTATCAAAAAGTGGCTCAAAGCAGCCTTCTGTGAGAAATTTTACATGGAATAAAAGCCAATTTTGCAGATTGCAGACTCCCTTCTGTTTATAAGGTCTACTGCCCCAGTTTTGAATATTGGCATGCGCCACTGATGGAGGTAGACACCTTACACGCCACCCCAAATGGTTTCATTTGTCCAGGAGAAATTTGAAAGGTAGAAATTTCCAGCCCTTTAAGCCTAGGTCTCAGATTCTGTGATGTATAAAGGAAAAATAATATTTTATGTTGGGGTTTTGTACCACAGCAGAGAATAAAATAGATGTAGATTAAATATGAGGAAGAAATTCTTCCCTGTGAGGGTGGTGAGCATCTGGAACAGGTGATTATTCACATTATTTACATTGGAATTAAAAACTTCAAGAGTAGCCTTTGAGAAGTAGCTATTTATAAACTAAATTAATTAGATTAAAAAAATAATACCTTTCTCTAAAAATGTTTTTAAATCTAATTGGTAAGTGGCTGACATTTAATTTTGTATGGGATGCTGTTTCAAGTTAATTAGCAATAATGGCTCATTGTACTTTAAGTGAGGAATATGATATTTAGTTTGATCATCCATTTTTAAGTGTTAATAACTGCAGACAACAAAATGCTTGAGAAAGCATCATTTTACTGTAGTGATAAAAATATATGATTATCCTTTTAAAAAAGCAAGCTTCCTGGTTAGAGAGGGGAGTACAAGAGAATTTGAATTACAACTTATAAAGCTGAAGAATTCTTTTTAATATATTGTTCTCAACTCTAGAGGTGTATTCCTGCAGTGCAGACACAACAACCTTTGCTTACAGTTAAAGTTTTACTGAACTCAGAGGTGTTAGGTACTCCTTCATGAAACACATAATTTCTTTACCAATTTCAGGGTTTTTTAGAATTATTATTATTTAGGTTTTTATTATTAATACTTTTTTTCTGTTATTGCCAGCCAAAAAGGAACTACTAAACTTAATTCAGGCTCATAATGTGCCATTTGAAAAGCAAATGTTTGCTTTTAATTTTTAAGCATATGCTGAGGGGAAAAAAAAAAAAGAGTGATGAAAAAATACAATTTCATGCCCCCTGAGGACAATAGTTGAGAGATATGTTCACACTTTTCCCAAGTATGTATTTCGGTGTTCAGATGTCAGCAGACTTCTCTGGACTGAGATGTCACTATGTCCAACTTTAGCACCTTACACATAATATCTTAAATATCTCTATAGTCACTGGACCAGTGTTCTCAGCATCACTTTGTAGCACACTTCAGAGACTTAGAGATTTATATATGAGTAATATGACCACCCTCTGTGAAGTCCACTTATATTTATTTTTATTTTATGTTAAAAAAATGTGCAATGCACTCTGAAATAAAACTTTGACAAATAACTGCATTGTGCCCATTCATCAGGAATGCATCTGAGTGTCACTGAACTTTTGGTGAGAAGTAGCTGTTTCTCTCCATCTGAAAAAAATGTGTTATAATAATGTCAAAAAATGAAAAAAAAAGTCTCTTTTTTACATGGAAATCACAAGATTTGAAGCAGGATTTATATTGTCTTATAAGTTAAATTTAGAGGATGTTTAGATTTTTTTTTTTCTCTTCCCTAGAGCTGGAAATCACCTCCTGGAATTTTCTTACTGCTCAAGTTAGTAATGATACTCATCATTAGTAGTAACTTACAATAAGTAATTATTTATCATTAGTTCTTTATCACTGCTTGGTACTACTGACATTGACACCAGTTCCTTTAGTTCAGTTTGCCTTCCTCAGTCTGGGGCTGTTCTTTTCCATATTTCTCCCTCTCCTCTCTCTCCCCAAAATCTACTTCAAAACATCAGCCACTGGGATTGAAAGAGAAGTAACTAAGTAAACATTTTAATCACCAGTCTTGTGGCTTTATATTTTTATTAGTTATAGTTATAGTTATAGTTATNATAGTAGTTATAGTTATAGTTATAGTTAGTTATAGTTATAATCATAGATACCGTTACAGTTACAGCTATATTTATATTATTTATATTTTTATTTTTAGGCAGGTCTTTCCACCGCTCCATTGCCATTGATGTATGCAAATCTAGAATAATATGCAAGCAAGAAACAGAAATGCACATTTATGGAGTCATAGTGAACTTCATGGTATTTTTTTATTAAAGAGTTTACTTCTCCAGCCAAAGAGGAAGAATATGAGCACAACATTTGCAGTCTGTGAGGGAGTATCCAGAATAGCAGAAAAAAAAGCTGCACTGGCTAAAACACTTCCATTTTCTCCAGGCTTATGACTGAATTACAGCAAAACACACATTGCTTGGGTATGTCCCAGAGTTAGTGGCCAAGATAAACCCATTTAAACACACAGTTCAGATTCTCTCAGCCAAACTGATGCTCTACATGCTCAGTAAAGGACTATTTTTTGGCTCTGCAATATGGGAGAATGTATTAAAGTCTGGTTCTTGAGAAATAACTGGCAATTTTAACTCTTTTATTCAAATATGTACAGCTCATACATTTTTTTTTTCCCCCAGAGTTTTTGTTTTAGAGATTTTGGTTTTAGGTTTCTGTGACATGTCCAATGTACAGCAGATGCAAAGTTTAGAGATGAAAAAGGGTACAAATTCCAAACCAAAATGAACTCCCTTGGAGTGCAATTCATGTGGAAAGTAAATCCATGTAAATAATAGATAAAAATGCATAAATAAAATTTAGCATCCATTTCAAGCAACTGCTTTGCCATGCTTATCTTCTCGAAGTTAAGAAAAAATAAGCTTTATAATAAAATTGTTGGAATTCATAGTCTGTCAGTTTAGATGTCCACTTACAGTGGCTAACCTGAACGAGTTACATGTGCTTGTTTAGCATGGATTCATGTGGACTGAGTGAAGTACAAGTAATAGTAAAGAGATGAAAAAATAATAAAAAAAGAAGACATTTATAAAATCCTTATGATCACAGATATTTAATCTATTGTAAAAGCATTATTTAATTCCATTTGTAAAAATATTATACTGTATTGAAGATCTATTTTTATAAACATATGCTATAACTGAATTTCAAACAGCAACACTGGAAGAGAAGAATGAGTTAGTCCCATTATAGGATTAAACTGACATTATCAGTCAAATGAACAGAATTTGTATTAACAATTTGTTTTGCTTTGTTGTTTAGATATAACCAGCATACAAAAATGGAAAGGGACTCAGCCAAATAATGTTCTGTGCAACTGAAGTGAAGGAAATTAAACTGAGTCATTGACGTTTGGGTTTTTTGATAGTTTTCATAGAGAACTCACCAAATTAGTCAGGGAGCTTAGCAATGTCTCAGATGCCCAGCTTTCATCAAAGAAGAGGGATCTGAATGACCAGAAAGGTCATTGGCTAAATTGAGTCTTCGGGTCGTGGGCTGCTTTGCTGTTGCTCTTTGCAGTCTGAACTTTGTAAATCCTGCCTTGAGCAGCAGTTTGCAACTCCTGTAAACCATTTATGAGCGTGTTCAAATGTCAGCCTTCCCGGGAAACTGCGTGGGCACGAGTGGGTGTGTGAGAGGAGGCATTGAAACAAAATCCTTGCACTGACAAGTGGGTCTTTGGTCAACCGTTTGCATCAGATTTTGTGTTTTCACTAACTTGTTTTTACGGAGAGGCAATCTGTTTAACTTTCTCAGTGACTCTGGGTGTTTCAAAGATGGACATCTCTGTACCCACAGTGCATTAAGACAGAGAGATGAGTACTCAGGAAAGGGGGTCTGTTTTGCGCTCCTCTACAACAGCCTCCTTCCAAATTGCATCTGTGTATTCCTGAGCAACTGCTATCCTTCTCACTTTTCACTTCTTAGGCATCTAATTTTTTGCTCCTTTGAAACAGCAATGCTGACAGAAGGAAAATGCTTCCAGATATCTATTTCCGGGTAACTGACTCCCAAAAAAATGTAAAGCTAGTAATACGAATTGAGTCAGAAAAGCTTCACAGGTTTACCCACAAAAGTTCCACCTCCTCTCCCTTTCAAAAAAGTGACACAATCGAACAACTCAGAATCAATTTTGACAGAGAAGCTGCCTTTCCACATAGCTGCTCCTGAAGAAATTTGGAGTTAACCAACTCTTTACAGGTCAAAGCCTGGGCTGATAGACTGAGCACTGGGAATACAACTCTGCCTGCTCTGCAGTGGTGCCTTGCTGCCACTTGCATGAGGACAGGCAAAGCACACCAGAATTCCAGCCCCAGAACACTCACCTGCAGCCTCTCATGTCCCATAAAAAATAACAGAAGGGAAGCCCTCAAGAAGAGGATAGAAAAAGGGACAAAAATTAGCACATTTTCCTCTCCCTCCCTAGCACAGCACATGATGAACTGAAAGCCAAGTTCACTCAGTCAAATATATGAGTAATGGCACACAAAACAACCCTGGCAAAGAACGGGAAATTGAAACATCATATCACAGATTTAATCACTGAATTCAAGAAATTATTTGAATACTTCATTCTCTGCGAGACTCTGTCCCTGATCATTATCCCAACAATAGACAATGCTGAAAACTTATTTCTCCAATACCAAAAGCAAGAGGTTCCTAAACATGTAACTACTTTTCTGCACTTAACTGGAGTATGATTAAATTTTTATGCTCTGTTAAACAGTGAACCAATCTCTTCATGTCTTTTAAGGGAATTCTACAACAGAAAAGGTATTAAAGAGTTGGAGCTGCATGGTTGGGAAGTAACATAAAAAGATGAATATGTCTTTCTGGTGTATTAAAATATTGGCATTAAAAACATAAATTGCATTATATTATATAAACCAATAAAACTATGTGTATATTTCATGTGTGAGAATATTATCAAATTTGTGCATAAATCCCTATTTTTTGTATAATTTTGCATACAAAACCAGTAGATCATGTAAATGCAGGTTTTGTGCTAATTCTCATTGATGGCATAATTTCAGTTTCCCCTTATCTCAGTCAACCTTAATTTGACATACAAACTACTGAGAGCAGAAATTGTTAATTACCAGTATGCTAACTTCAAATTGAAAGCACATAATGAAGAAGTGTTACAATCATCCTTTACCCAACTCACTTTGTAATATAAATTTAATTCTTCCAGAAAGCTGAAAAAAAGTGACATTAGCCATTTAGGATGGTGGATATGTGTTAAAAATCTGAGAGTGATGCGTCTTTATGATTTTTATTTATCATGATCATTTATTTTTCATTTAAAAATTTATAATGAATTCTCTCCAACAGTCATGACAGAAAAAGTAGCTCTTCCTCCATTCTTTATGAACAGCTGCTCTTGAAGGATATCTGAGGATATTTTTTCAGCAACATTCTTATGCTTTTAACTAGTAATCTTGAAAAGCACATATGATGCATGTTTTTATAACATTGCAAATCTGTTCATATTTCTAAGGCCAAATCCTACGCTCACACTGAATATACACGGACATCCCTGTGTAGACTATTTGCTTCCATTATTCCATTTTTGATCTTTTTCATAAAAAAACACAAACCACAAATATGCCTTGCTTGTGAGGCTGAGAAGTGAAAAGAGCAAGAAATGTCAAGTAATTAACTTGATGCCTGGATATTGTAGCCTCACATGAAGTGTTTGGACACATGCAAAGTGGCCTGGATGTTTCACTGAATTTCTCCTGAGGCTGTTGTGTTGTTGATGAAAACTCACAAATTGTTCTCTTTTCAAAATGTTTTCTCTGCAAAATCCAGCTGAATAAATTAGGGTATTTCAAAGATCACCTCAGGTTTTGGGACTATTGCAGAATCATTGAGGGACTATTGCAGAATCACTGAGGTTGGAAAAGACCTCCAAGACCAACTTGTGCCCAATCCCCACCTTGGCCCCAGCCCAGAGCACTGAGTGCCACAGCCAGGCCTTCCTTGGACACTTCCAGGGATGGGGACTCCAAACCTCCCTGGACAGCCCCTCCCAAGGCCTGAACACCCATTCCATAGAGAAATTCGAGCTGATGTCCAACCTGACCCTCCCCTGGCGCAGTTTGATGCCGTTCCCTCTCCTCCTGTCCCTGTTCCCTGGGAGCAGGGCCCAACCCCACCCCCAGCTGCCCCCTCCTGTCAGGGAGTGCAGAGCCAGAAGGTCCCTCCTGAGCCTCCTCTTCTCCAGGCTGAGCTCCTTTCCCAGCTCCCTCAGCCCCTCCCGGGGCTCCAGACTCTTCCTCAGCTATGTTCCCAAATCCATCCTGCAGCTCTGAATCAAATAAAACCCACTTTTCCTGTGTGAAAACTATGCCCGATAAGTCAGATTCAAAATTTATCTGAGGCTGAATTTCCTTCAGAATGGCTGAGTATGGGACTGCAAATTACTTATGTCAGGCAATTCGTAACAAACTGAACAATGCAAACGATTTCTTTTTTTATTGTGAGTTGCACATGTAATCCAGCTAAGATAAATGATTGTGTTTAGCTCAATGGATTCCTTGGCTCTGGCTCACCCGCACTCCCAAGACTATTTATTGCAGCAGTTTAAAATATTATCCATTTTATAGTCTTCTAAATCATTTTCTTATCAGAAGATGGTCTCTGAATTGGAAAAAAATATTGCAGTTGTGTAGTTCATGAAAAAGTCATTAGAAAATGCAGAGAATAGTGAAACTAGGAGCAGGAATGCCACATAACAATCCTCAAACTAACAAGTTTGTAGATGCTGTATGAGAGCTATTTACTGATGATGAGAACTGACAGGTCCCCATGAATTCACAGGGGATCAAGGGTGATCAGCAGTGATTGAAATTAAAAAGCAGTTATTTTGCTGATTCTGAAAATCTTAGAATCCTTTAAAAAAGAAAAAAAGGTATTGTTCTTTTTTTCACTGAAGAAGATTCCCAACAAACAGTTTTCCACATTAAATAACATAATAGGGAAGACATGGGATAGAGGTTCTCACTGAACCCCTAATAAAAGCATAATATTCAGTAAGAAGAAAACTGTTTATTGTATTTTAGTTTTAATAGCCATTTAATATTATGTTAAAAAATTGATAGGAAATAGGAGTGCTGTTGCAAGTGCAAATATGCTGCAATTTTTTAAACTTTGACACAAAAAAAATCAGTTTTTTAATTTTCTTAGTTCCCTGCAATATGCTGAAAGTTTTAGTAAGATCTAAACTTCTCTTGCAGATTCAAGGGGAAAAAAAAATCTCATATTAGCTGTTTTGTCAGACACAGCTAATCATATGCACTCATGGCTTGAATGGCTATATTTGTTTTGGAATTACACAGAGAAATTAAAATTTTATACAATCAATTTTCATCTCACATGAAAATAATTGTACTGTGTCTTTTAGGAGAAGAAAAAACCTCCACAAACAAATCAGCAGGTTGTTGGTTAACCAAATAACATATTTCTGCCTCTAATAATGAAATTTCATTTAAAAAGTGAATATTTCACATATCAGAAGTAAATATAAATGTGGTAATAATTTTTTTAGCACCGTCTTCACAGGAGCTTTTACACTGTGAAATCAGTTTAAATATTTTAGATCCTAACACTTAACACTTAAAGTCTGTTTCTTTTCAGTAGTTATAGAAACTTGATTTATACAAAAATTCATATTAAAATAGGGTGAAATACTGGGGGTTTTTTTTGGTTTTCTTTTTCAAGACTGCTGCACAGCTTTACTTTTAGAAATATTGAATCAGCAATCAGACATGTTGATAAAAAATTCAATTTTTCATAATTTGGAACTTAAGGCAGCAACACAGAAAAAGAACAGGTATAAAGAGATGAGCTCAAAGTAAATCCACAGCAATTTCAAATTTGAGACCTCCAAGCACATCAAAATAGAATATTCAAACAAAAACCATCCAAAAAACCTATTTATTTTCTCCAAGTACAGAATTTCCCTCATTCCTCCAGTACCTCATCCTTCCTCCTTTCCACACTAAAATCAGAGAAGCTGAAAAAACATAGAGAAACATGTCTTTTTTGAATTGGTGAAAATATTGGTTAAAATCCGTTTTTTCTGTAAGTGTTGCTTACGTAAAAGTACTTTTCATAAGTACATTTCATATTTTTTTACAATTCTTTTCAAAGCCAAATTTAGCTCTCTGCAAAGTCATGAAAATTTTCACAAGCAGTTTTTCCATTCTTTTGAATTGCCTAACTTTATAAATCATTTTACCTATTAAGAAACCCCAAACACAGTGTTTGGGGCTTGTATATTTTCATTTGTTGCTCTTCGCTCATTTTTATTTCTGACATAAAAAAAAAAAGATCTGACTCTTAATCCTAGAGATTGTGCAGACATTCTGAGAGAGAAACCAGTGAGCTACAATGAAGGTCAATTACCCTTTATGTACATTTGTTGACCCCATCTGCCTCCTGAACCATTTTCCAGTTGTCCTCATGGGATTGGAATAAAAGATTTGTGTAGCAAGAGTGAAAAGTTTGGACCTATAAATGTATTTTATCAAAAAAATACATGGAAAAGGAGAAAAGAAAACAACCCTTAAATACAAGAAAGCAAATGTTTCCATGACTTAGGATGCCTTTGTAGGTGTTATAAAGACCTTGGACCCTCTCCAGGTGCGAGGATCAAGTCTTCTAGGATCTGACAGCCTCACTGTTGTCCTGGGAAGCACACAAAAGGAGCTGTGGCCCTCAAAACATCTCAGTGTTCCTAATCTTGAAACAGAAAAGCAGGAATGTCATACGCCAACCTGTTCTATCCTGCAAAAATTCAAGGAATTTTAATAAATATCACCACATGATCACCTCAGCCCTGAGAAAGGACAAAGTGAATGTCAGTGGCAGATCCATGGGAATGTGTTCACACCTCCCACTCTAAGTGCATTTTTTAATCTTAAATCGTACACATAGGATGATTTTGGTTGGAAAAGACCTTCAATCAGACCATCATCCAGTCCCACCTTTGAATAAGTGTTTATGCAGGTGTGAAGGACCAGGTTCAGCTGGAAGAAACTGGAAAGCTGGTGGGCACAGAGGAAACACCAGTTTCCATCTTTCTCATCAGCTTTCCTTCTTTTCTCCTCAGTGCCTGCCCATCAGTATAATCGTGACATTAGAATCACAGAATCATAGAATTCTTTAGGCTGGCAAACACCTCCAAGACCACCCTGTGCCCAATGTTCACCTTGTCAGCAGCACTGAGTGCCACATCCAGGCTTTCCTTGGACACCTCCAGGGATGGGGACTCCAAACCTCCCTGGACAGCCCCTCCCAAGGCCTGAACACCCATTCCATAGAGAAATTCCTGCTGATGTCCAACCTGACCCTCCCCTGGCGCAGTTTGATGCCGTTCCCTCTCCTCCTGTCCCTGTTCCCTGGGAGCAGGGCCCAACCCCACCCCCCAGCTGCCCCCTCCTGTCAGGGAGTGCAGAGCCAGAAGGTCCCTCCTGAGCCTCCTCTTCTCCAGGCTGAGCTCCTTTCCCAGCTCCCTCAGCTGCTACTGGGGCTCCAGACCCTGCCCCAGCTTGTTCCCTTCCCTGGACATGCTCCAACCCTCAATTTCCTGCCAGGAGGGGCCTTTTCCAGATTTCCAGCCCCTTTACCCCAGCCTGGAGCATTCCATAGGGTTTTTGTGCTCTCATCACTCTCCTTTTCCAAAAGAAACCATTTCCTCTGTGACGCAGCCGGGGGAAAACCCCTGCCTAGCCCCTCATGGCCAAGGCCACCAGTGGCCATCCCCTGACCACTGAGGGACTCGGGTGGTGGCTCAGAGAGAGCTGCCTTTGTTCCCTACAGCTGTGGATGTATCGGCAGCGAGCACCTGGACGAGAGAAGTAGGGAAGGCTCTTCTGTGTGGTTCCAGAGATGTTCATTCTTAAGAGGATCAGGTTCAGGAGACACAAGATCTGGGCTCACAGAACGGGGGAGGTCTTGGGAGATGATACAATTTCTAACCAATAAGGATTTCATGGGCGAGGAATATAAGGCAAGGAGTACAATACAGAGAGAAATGAAAGAACACAAAGGGAAGGAACAGTTTAAACCAACCACTAGGGCATCGAGGATTGGGGGATTGATAGGGAACAATCTGCAAGAATGGGCAGGGTTAGGGAAGGATTGACCATTCTGTAGGAGGAAGGAAGGGCAGGTCTAGGGAAGATAGACAACCAGGGCAAAACCAACAATACAGGGAGAAAAGAACAATTCACTAGGGATAAAATATGTTACAACAATACACAGTAAGGAGGGGTTATAGAACAGACCATTGAAACTGAGCCGCAATTGAAGACACAATGAAAACACACCACAACACTCTGTTCATGGGGTGTTTGCTGCTTGTGCAACATCCTTCCAACATCTTCAGCCTGCTGTGGGACACAAGAAATGGCAAGTAACGCACAATATGGCCAAAATACTTCTTAAACCATTTTCATCTCAACCTAAATATGAACACAACCCATGCCATGTATTCAACACTCATGGCAGGCCATTACAGTATGGTTTTGGATTTATTTTTGTGTTCTTGGTTGAGGTTTTTTTTTGTTGGTGGGTTGGGGTTTTTTGCATTTTTTTTTGTTTCATTTTGTTTTGATTTGGTTGTTGAGGGGTTTTTTGTTGGGGTTTTTTAGTTTTGTTTAACATGACAAATGTAATTTTGAACTCAAATTTGTTTAGGGACCATGGCCACAACAGTAAAAAGGGCTATGCAGGGAAAGGTTTTTGTTTTGTTTGCTTTTGTTGTGCTCAAAATCAAAGATTATGCTGTTTCTCAAGCCATTTCTATGCTCACACTTACTGTCCAGAAATTATAAACACCTGACAAGCACTTGTATCAAAAAGATAGCAATGAGAATGGAAATATTCTAGATAACCAGTTCCAAAGCTCTTTAACCTGAAAATAGGTGTCTCCTACTATTGAAATAAATAAATTCTGGGCTTAACTTTCAGATCCTTGTGGCTGATATACTAAACAGAGTGCTGAGGCCAGAAAGGAGGAAAAATCCTATATAATGTGCAATTCTGACCTGCAATCATTTAGAGACCATAAATGTGGACCCCCACTGTGAAGTTTTTAGGGAGATCCATCTTTAAGATAGAAAAAAATCTTTAAGAACCACCTTTGAGTGATATAACTAATCACAATGTCATGCTAGATTAAGCTGAATGCAAGTGCTATGCTGGCAGCACTCTGATTGCATTGCCCCTGCTCTTACCTATCTAACAGATGTCATTTTTATGTCAGCAGGAGACTTATCCACATCCTCTGGCCTATTTACTGGTACCAATTCACACGTTGCCACTGGGCAAGGCAATTCACAAACATTTGGTGAGCTTTCGTTGGCAGGCTGCTAAAGCCCTGGTTTCTTAGTCACTAGAGCTTCATATTGGTTCAGCTGGGATCTGGTCAGATGTGCAATGGCTCTGATATGTACAAAAAAGCTAATTTCCAAAATAAAAGCATTAAAAACAGACAGGAAAAGGGAAGTCTGAATGCCTCCAAGTTTTTGTTTCCATATCGAGTTGCATTATTCTGACTAGAAAATTAATAGTTATTACTTTTGGTCTGTTCTGGAAATATGAATGTCAGCATGCATTCAGGACCCCATATTATCAATATTTCTTTTATACACACACAAAATATTATCATTTCTCAGGAAGCAAATTTATTTGATGTGTGACTCTTTTCTGATGGGTTACTGACTACAGCAATGCTTTGTGGAGACGTTAAACTTTTCTCTGTTCAGTTCATCCAATCCTCAACAGCTCACCTATTGGTAAAACCTGAGCTAAATAGCCCCAAACTGCTGTAATACCTCTTCCCTGAGAGTTTATCACAGGATGGACTTTTCCTGCAGGCATCTTTTCTCAGTGGCATTCTGCTGAGCTGTGAGCATGAGGGTTGTGTTGGATCCTCTTCATAGGGACCAGAATATCTGAGGCTGCGCTCTCACAGTGAGACACTTCAGCAGAAAATGGTTTATTAATTTCTGGGCTGATTTCATTTTGTGTGACATGTGCCATGGATTGACTTGCTTTAATTGTTTATTGTGGGTGGGAGAAGAGGTTTATTCTCACCCCATGGGAATCCTTACCAAAGTCATTCCACTGGCAAACCTTTAAGGCAGATAAATAAATAAATTATCTCTTTCTCAATTTCCTCGGAAGCACATACCTTCTATTGACATTTTCTTGGTTTCTTTCACATGCTTCCTAATATCTGGGTCTTCAGGGACCCTCTGAACCTTTCAGTCTGTTATGACATCTTTCTTTATTCCTTGGCCCATATGCAGCTCATGCTCTAAGGGCTGTACTCAACACCTCCCTTTCTTTCCCCCTCTCCTTTCTACAGAGTTTGATCCTTTCTAATTTTTTTTTGGGGGGAGAGATGTTTTTGTATTGAATACAGCCATAACTTATTAACAAAACACTAATTACAAATCTTTTATGCTTTGAAATTATTTATATAGGCATTAAGAAGTCTAGAAAAGTCATGGTTGTTGCAATGTCTCCTACCTCCTCCATCTTCTGTCATGGAGTTTTTCAAAGCACGTTTGTAATTGTGTAAAACACAGAAAAAGAGTAACGTGTAATGAAGAAGTTGAAAAAACAGAGATAAAGCTGTTTCAGGACTTTGTTATTATTTGGGGGTGGTTTTTTCTTGTTTTGTTTTTTGGAGTTTTTTTACCTTTTTGTTTTGTGTTGTTGGTGTTTTGGTGATTTTGGTGGGGTTTTTTGTTGGTTTTGTTCGGGGGGTTTTGTTGTTTGTTTTGCTTTTTGTTTGGGTTTCATTGTTTGGTTTGTTAGGGTTTTTTGGGGGCGCTGTTTTGTTTTTGTTTTTTTGGTTGGTGGGATGGTTGGGGTTTTTTGGTTTTGATTGGTTGGTTGTTTTGGGGGTTTTATTTTATTTTATTTTATTTGGTTTGGTTTGCAGTCCCTGGCTCAATTTCTCAGGATGTACACCATCATAGGAAGATCGTAGAGTTCAGATAGATATTCCTAACTTATAACTGCATCACAGTGAGGAAGAAGACAATACTAGAGAAATTTGGCCTAAAATGACCAGTTAGGAGTCTAACTTTTTGTCCTGGTTTTGGTCACAGTTATAAGTTTCAGTATTTGGAGTCTCCTGATATCTGAGTTATTCCCCTGTACACTGGTGGAGGCACGGGTAAACCCATCTGTATTTGGTCATGTAATCTGCAAATTTTTTAATTTATTATGCTTGGCTACTGCGGTGCGCTCTGGTTACTGCTTCAATTTGCAACCACTCCAAAAGAAAAAATCAAATATGATTTTTAAAAAAAACATTTATTCCCACTGGCAGAATGCTTTTCTTCTCCACAGCCAGTACTGTCTTCCAACTTCCTTTACCTACAAAAGCGATTGTATGTCTTTAATATTTTTGAGATATTTGACATATTTTCTTCCAAGATTTTAGTCACGTTAGGTGATAATGCTCATTTTTCTACATTCAAAGAGAAACATTGTCAGGAGGAGCTCACATTCACCAGATCCTTGTTGGATTTAACATTATATATTTTCCTCTAACCATTTTAGTAAATGCTTTTGAGAAAGCTAGTAAGTAAATAACTCTAGTCCAAATCTCATAATATTCAAATTTGATCAAACAGATCTTCAAGGGTTTTTTTTTTTTCCCCTACCCATTTCAGGAAACAACAAGAGATTTCTAGACAGTTTCCCCAAATCAGCAATATCTGATTGTGGTATGGAACCCCACAACTTCCAGTGAATTTTAAAACTTCAGACTTGTTTGAGTAAAATAGAATATAATTTCATTTTCTTACCATAAAAAATTTGATATATGTTCTCTTAATCCATTTCATAACCAAAAATAAACAGGATGCATTTTTGAGTGTCTTAGAGTAAATAAAGTACCTGCAGTTACACAATATTTTTTACTATATGCTTTTTTTTTTGCTTTTGTTATAAAAACATGCAACTTTGGACTCTCAGGTCGGAAAAAAACCCTTGACTGCACTCAGGTAAAGTTTTTATATTAAAGAGTGGTCTGACTATTCATTCTGAATATTGTTCTTATTGTAAATTATGTGATAGCATTGTCCAAACCCAAGGAATTTTGATACTTTAGAAATTTTAGAAGAATTTATCATGTTCTCACTCTGCTAATTGTAAATTCCTCAGTCCTAGTTAGGTTTGTGAGAAGGGTGAGGGAAAGGCAAGGTTGTGAAGACTGCAACAAAGGGACAAGAGCTTCTCAATAAAATGTGAGAAAGAAAATGTTAATATTACTAAAATAAAATCCTCGACCCACTGGACTTGTAATGAATGATGAACAGCTTTGTTAATTCACATACTTGTTTCAAATTTTAAATCACATGTGGTACAACTAGAAATTGAATTCCTTTCATTAATATTTCACTAAAAATTAAATGAAGGAAAGATATTAAGACCTTTGGATATTTTAATGACATTTTAAAATAAACATTTTAATTCCCTACACCAACATATCTAAAACTTAAAAGCCACCTGCCACACACTTCCCCTGTTACATAAATCCTAATGCTGCACTCTATATAGAGCTAGTCACAGCAGTGGTTTAATAATGATCTATTAAACATTTCCACCTAAGTCAGTGTTGGAACCATACTTAAGATAGCAGATGAAATACCACTACACACTTAATACAGTGAGCGTTTATTACCTTAATATGTTATTTAATATAATGAAGTTAAAACTGGCTGTTTACTAAACCTTTTGTAATCACTGTATGCAGGTGATGATACACATTCTCTTCTCCTAAACACTTGAAATAGGTAAGATATGACTGCATAGCATTTCATAGTCTGAATTACATTATAAAAACTATTTATGCCTTCGAGTCAATCTGACATGAGTATTAGAGAAATGATGACTTGCATCTGCTGTGGCTTTTTGAAATCTTTAAAAACTCGCAGATCAACAGTACTTTGTACTATCATCAATTATTTTGATGAAAATACTGCCTGAAAAGTTCAGTTTTGTTCCAAGACAAAAAATTGGAAAAGTTATAGGCAGAAAAGCAGGTCATTTGGTCAAGTTCTTCCTCATTCACTCTTCTCATCATTCTCTGCTGCAGATATGCCACTGCTATGTCTGCTTGTGAGAAGAATAATTTGCCGCCACGAACTCCTCGTGTTTTCTTCCCCTCTGAAAAATCCACATCAGCATTAACCAAAGCTTCATTCAAAACAAGCTGCTTCAGCAGTAGAAGATCATCATGAGAAGTGCAGTGACAGCCCTGAGGGACAGGATGGTATCTAGAAGGACCTGGAGATCCCCAGGAGTGGCCCATGGAGACCTCAGGAGGTTTAACCAGGCCAGTTAAACCTGGGTCAGGGGGATCCAGGCTGGGGCTGAGAAGATGGAGCAGCCCTGGAGCAGCCCTGGGGGTGCTGTGGGGCAGAGCTGGGACCCCAAAGCCCCTGTGCTGGGCTGAGCCCCAGCATGGGCAGCAGGGGAGGGGGATTCTGCCCCTCTGCCCCCTCAGCTCAGACCCCACCTGCAGAGCTGCCCCAGCCCTGGGCCCAGCACAGAGAGGAGCTGGAGCTGCTGGAGCCAGGCCAGAGGAGGCTCCAGGATGAGCAGAGGGATGGAGCAGCTCTGCTGGGAGGAAAGGCTGGGAGAGCTGGGATTGTTCAGCCTGGACAGGAGAAGCTTTGGGGTGCCCTCACTGTGGCCTTGCAGGGCCTGAAGGAGCTGCAGGAAAGATGGAGAGAGACAATTGCCAAGGGCTGGAGGGCCAGGACACAGGGAATGGCTTCCCAATGCCAGAGGACAGGGCTGGATGGGGTCTTGGGAAGGAATTGTTCCCTGGGAGGGTGGGGAGGCCCTGGCACAGGGTGCCCGGAGAAGCTGTGGCTGCCCCTGGATCCCTGGCAGTGTCCAAGGCCAGGTTGGACACTGGGGCTTGGAGCAGCCTGGGATAGTGGAAGGTGTCTCTGTCATGGCAGGGGGTGGAATGAGATGAGCTTCAAAGTCTCTTCCAACATAAACCCTTCTATGGCTCTGTGATTTTATGGTCTTTATTAAGGGATGCTTAATAAAGCCTAATAAGCCTAGTAGCTCCTTTTCTGTTCTCATATTTCCCCTTTAACGATGCTTTAGAAAGAGCAGAATTCCTTTTTGCAAGCACCTGGTACATCTGCTGTGTCCTCTACCACTTTCCAAGTGTTTGAGAAAACAGCCTCTATTAACCAGCCAAGCATACTGCAGCAAGGGCTAAATACTCCTTCCAAATGAATAATTTTCCTCTTTTATTGATAGTGAAAATATCTATTTTCTGTTTGGATCTATTAGGAAACTTGTAAAATGTACATGCTTAAACATGGGGCTCTACGGAATGCCTGCTTTTGTTCCTCTTTGAGGCATCTGAAATAGTTGCATATACATTTATAAAAATTTGTGAAATATGTTTCCAAATGTAATCTACATTTCAGAATATTTATTTTGAAAGAAATATGAAATCAGACACCTAGATATAAGCTTTCACACACAGACAAACACCTGTACACTGACATAAAATAATTTTATTTGAAGCAATGTGAGGACCTTTAGCTTAGGATGTTTGTCTGTCTAAATACTGGCAGAGCTACACGTCACAAGCTTTGCATTCAGGACATAAAAGTGCATATTTCAACCAGTTCAAGCTGCAGGAAACAAGGATAAATTACTTGAAAAACTTGGGTTCCAAAGTGCTTTTAATTGTCAGGGGAAAAATAGGCAGACATGAGTGTCTGGGGGCTAAGCACTTTCTTCTGGCTTGTTGAAGCATGCAAACAGATATATGTAATTTTTTTATTTCTTTTCTAAAGAAGATATAAGGAAATGAAAAGTTATATTAAATGCCCCTTGCCAAAACTATAACAGACATGAGAAGCAGGAGGACACTTCCAAGGCAGCGTGCAAGTCTATCAGTGCAAAGCACATCCTTGTCTCAGTCTCCACACACAACTTTAAAAGATTTCCCAGAGGTTTTGTTTGGTGTTTCCTTATTCCTAAAAAAAAAAAGCACTAAGCTTTCATGGCAGAAATGAAAGAAAAAAATAGCAAAGGCTGAAAGAAAATGGTCTGTGTGAAACAAGACAATGAGCAAAGTAGCTCTGGCTGGAAAAAAAAAAAAAGATTTTGGTGCAGTAAAGAAAAAAATATATATACTTGGTGAATGTTTCATTCCTGAGAGTAACCCGTCCTCATTCTACTCCAAGGTGGCATGCTGAGTGGATGAGGGGGAGACTGTGCTGATGTCTGTGATGTCTGTCTGGCCTTGAGGACTTCAGAAAGGACTTGGTCACTGTGTCCCACAGTTTTTTCCTGGAGAAACCATCTGCACATGGCTTGCATAGCTGTGCTCTTCGCTGGTTAAAATACTGCCTGGATGGATGGTCCCAAAGTGGTGAGTGAAATTCAGGTCACCAGTGCTGGTACCCAGTACAGGGGCCTGTTGCATTTAATATCCTTATTTATGATCTGGACAGGCTAGATTGATGGGATGAGGCCAATGGTGTGATGTAAAAGCAGGCTAAGTCCCAAGTCCTGCCCTTGGGTCACAAAAACCCCCTGCAGCTCCAGGGTGGGGCAGCAGGGCTGGAAAAGGTCCTGGGGATGCTGGTGACAGCAACAGGAGCAGGGCAGTGACCATCCCTGTGTGGTCACTGCTGAGGCCACACCTCAAGGGCTGTGTCCCCTTCTGGGCCCCTCACGACAAGGAATGGAGGGGCTGGAGCGTGTCCAGGGAAGGGAACGGAGCTGGGACAGGGTCTGGAGCCCCGGGAGGGGCTGAGGGAGCTGGGAAAGGAGCTCAGCCTGGAGAAGAGGAGGCTCAGGAGGGACCTTCTGGCTCTGCATTCTCTGACAGGAGGGGGCAGCCAGGGGGGCCGGGCCCTGCTCCCAGGGAACAGGAGGAGAGGGAATGGTCTCAGCCTGGGCCAGGGGAGGTTTAGGTTTGATATCAGGGAAAATTCCTCCAGTCACCTCCTGTCCAGACTGGGAGGTGGGAGAGTCCCCATCCATAGGTGGATTTAAAAGCCATGTAGATCAGGCACTTGGGGACAGGGGTTAATGGTGGTCATGGTGATGCTGGATTAATGGTCAGGCTCAATGGTCATAGAAGTGATTTCCAACACAAACAATTTTGTGGTTCCATAATTAGCTGAAAGAGTTTGGAGCTAGTCTGTCATTAAGTTGCTCCACAAGTTGCTATATTTTGTAGACAGAGGACAATTTTAAAAGAAATAAGAGCTGTTAGAAGGGGTTTTCCCTCTTATAACTGCTGAGTGCAACCTTTCAAGGCACCAATACAAGGGATGAACAAGCTCAAGAACTCCAGGAAGAGATCCATCCATAATGTGGAGGTCTTCCAAATCTCACAGAACATTCCATCCTATCAGTCATCATCCCAGAAATTTCCCAGCAACAGAAACATTATTGGTTTGTTTGCACAGAATGGCAATAGCACTTCTGAAAAGAACGTGATTTATTCCACTCTAAGAAGATGCAAGATAAGTGCTGCCTGAACCAACATCTCCACTGCTTGCTGCAAAATAAAGCAGAAAAGCTCTCAGGTTTAGTTTTAGAGGCAAATTGCTCACTGCATTATGATATTTATGGCCTAAATACAGAAAGAGGAGTAAAACTGCCGAAGGAGTATGGTCCTCCTTGAATGGGTGAAAATTATTGTTTTTATAACTCTGCGTCATCTTAAATTTAACTGTGAAATAATGCTTTTCTGCAACTGGTTTGCAACTGCTTTCTTTTTTAAAATCCCAAGTTTAGCATGTTACCTTGGTAATAAGTGAAATTTTAGGGGACTACTCCAAAATATGACATTATAATGGGAAAGTTTCATGGCATAAAATGGTTCTTCAGCAGGGATTTAGATTCCTTAAATCTGTGGGATATCATGAAAATATTCTATATATTTGATAAAAGTATAGTAAACTTTATTAAAAAGAAAGAAAAAAAACCCAGAATAAAACAAACCTGCTCTGTTTTTAGACATTTTCTTCTGTTTAGGCTTATCTTGATCATAATTTACATTTTGCATACTTTAGCTGTAAATTCTGAGTTCACCAATTATTTTTCTGAAATCCTTTTAAATTTTATTTGTCTGAATTTCATGCAAAAGCTCAGTCTTCAGTGAAAAGCAAGAATGTGTTAAAATATCCAGAAATCCTTGTAAGCACAATTTTTGTCTTAACATCACAAAAGAGTTGTAGAATGGTACTTAATCTTAAGCTGAAACTGCTAAATGGGAGGTCACTCTTGTTTTCAGTACTCAAAAGGGGAAGAATAACACCCTGATTCTGCAGTCAGCGTTGGTTGCTATGAAGTTATATCTACCAGAAGAAGAAATAAAACAGTGTAGATACTCTCCAAATGCTTTTTAAGCCAAAAGAGGTATTTTTTGACTATATTCCTTTTGTCATTATCACCATTTTGTTTCACTTGCTGTTATTTTGGTATTTACGAATTCATTGCACACAGTCTAACTGCGGTCATACTCATTGCAGCACTGAGCTACCATAAAATAATATGTCATATACTATGTTATAATTTTAACAATTACCGGGATATATACAAGAACAGTCATATGCATTTTTATTAATGAATAACCTTAATTTAGAATGGTTTATTCTGTTTATGCATCAACAGAGAGACTATACAACTCAGTTGACACATTTTATACATAACAGCTTTTCAACCTTCTCATAACTGTTCAACAGCCACCTGATTCAACGAAGAATGACAGCAGAGCAGTCCACAGCTGAGAAATGAGACAGGATTCTGCTAATTTACTCATTCCAGAAAGCTCACCCAGCACAAGCAGCGTGATTTGTACAAATTGTGCTGCTTGTTAGTAAGGATCAGAAACCTGAACAAATGTAATAAAACTAAACCCTCAAAGGGGTTGTAGAGCTAGACTTAAATGTACCTGTTGTCAAAGTCACATCATCAAGGAGGTTGAACATGGACTGTGAAAGAAAAGTGTGTTATTTTCTAAATTTTTTTTTCCTAAAAAAACTTTAACTTCCTACAAACTAGAACGAATGTGTAGGCGCTTTATGCTATCTTTGAGCTTCTTTGTATTTTGTAAAGTGATTCATAGAATCAAAGAAATTTTTGCTTGTGTGGAAGGATCATTTAAAGACCATCATGTCCAGCCCCTGCAATGAACAGGGCCTTCTTCAACAAGGTCATGTTGCTCACAGCCCTGTCCAACCTGACCTTGAAGGGATGATACACCCACCACCTCTCTGAGGAGCCTGTTCCAGTGTCTTACCACCTTCATCATACAAAATTTCTCCTTTCATCTAGTTTTAACTCTTCCCTCTTTGAGTTTAAAACTAGTATCTCTTGTCCTTTTATTACAGGCCCTGATAAAAATTCTGTCCCCACCTTTCTTGTAAGGCAGTGGAAGGGGCTCTAAGTTCTCCTCAGAGCCTTCTTTTCTCCAGGCTGAACACCCCAAGCTCTCGCAGCCTTTCAAATAATTCATCAGTAGTTTAAAATCATCTAAAATATTGTTCTGCAGAGAAAGTGGAAAGAAGGATTTTTTTCCTTTGAGGCATTAAAAAAGTTGTAAGATGGTTTCCACAGCAACTCTGACATTACACACCAATGTAATTTTCAAGCCTCCTGAATTTATTTATTTATTTGTGCCTGCAGCTTTGCCTCTGGCATAAACTTTTTCAACTGAGCTGAAGCTTATGATACATGTCATGATTTTTTCCCACTGCCAAATCTAGATCTGACCAGCTAGTTTAAAAGGGAGAATTCTCATAACTGAAAGAAGAGAGGGGATAAAAAGAAAAAAAACTAAAACAACAAAAACTTACTGTCAAGATTGCATCTATAAGGACATGGATGCAGAAATGTATATCCAGTTTTCAGAATATAGATTTTTTTGCTTGCATGCCAGGCTTAGGAAGAATCCACAGTGGCTTAGTTTAAGCTTCATGCACTGAATGGCTTGTTTTACATGTGAGTGAAGGTTGTTACAAAACGACTGCTTCAGGACCTGAATGGTTCTGGAATGCCAAAAATATAGAAACAGCAAAATATGGCCAAAAAGAACGGCTGAGGAGAGCAGCTGCTGCAAATCTTGCAAAGGTCTGAATGCCTGAGAAGTAAATTCTAATTATTTGCTCTGCCTACGGTAAAGATAAATCTGTGTGGAATTGAATGAGGTAAAAATTACAAACTATGGTTTTCAGTGGAAGGGTGATTTTTGTTATCTCCTGAGTTCTTGAGGTGAGCAGGGAAGGAGTCAAGGAGGAACCATGGTTCATTTGCATGACACTGTGTAAGGAAAACCTTGCTAAAAAGTAAAACCAGAACTCAACTGTGTGCTGAAATTAGAATTGCACGGACATAAAGCTTAATTTTCTTTTCCTTTTATTTTTTTTTTAATTATAACTACAGAAAAACGGTTCTTCATGTAGATGGTCAGAGACAATTCTCAATAGAATAAACAGGTCATAAGGAAGAAGGCCAAAACAAAAGCAAAACCCTATGCCTAGATTACATAAACTTATCCTAAAAAATACGGTTATAGTATTCTTCTTGGTTTTTTATGTCTACCTACCTAATACTCTGTCTCTCTACTCTTTTGTGCTGTTTGTAAACTTCATCTTGAGTTACTGGCGCAGTTCAGATGATACAAACTTCAGCATGTACTTTTATCTTCAGCAGCAAGATGCTGAAATTATTTGCATATATTCTAAAACATTGATTCTGATGGCAATATAACACCAAACCTTTGTAAAGCCTGCCCTTCCAAACTGCAAATATTCAGTGGTGACATGGTGGAACTTGGGAAATAAAAGTAGAAATTTTGAGGATATGATAGCACAGATGAATCCAAATAAACATATATGTGTATATAGTATTTTTGATTTTGGAGAATGGGAAAAATCTCATCCAATAGAATGTGAAATTAATATAGTCAGGATTTTATTGAGAAGGAAGTTACCTGGTGAGTGTAAGATGAAATGGTGTCCTGTCCTTTTTTTTAAGAGGTAGCAATGAGGATTAGTGCTCCAGTCACAGCTGTTCCTGATTTATCTTAAAAACTTCTGTCTTCTTCTTGTCTAAGAGTCCTGAAGTATGATACAGGTTTTCAGACTTTACCCAAAGGATACATCTTGGTTTGCTTCTCATTTTCTTTCAGCTGCAAGAACAGAAAACTTCATTTGCTAAAAAACGCAAGGTTATTTATTTATCTATTCATAGGGTCAGTGATTGGTTGTCACAATGTGAGGATTTTGTTCAAACTGATCATTCAAAAGACACTGCACTTGCTTTTTGTAGAAGGGACTGTTCATCTGGGGATGACCAAGGAATTCTTCCTGAATATTATGAAGACAACACATCCTGAAAATTTTGCTTCAAATTTCTGTGGTTGTCGGACTTTCATGACTTCTTGTGGCATCAGCACTGCTGTGCAAAATCCAAAGGAAAGCCAATAAAGCACACTATCCTCTTTGTCCTTTCTTGAGGAACGTCCCTAAAATGTATCATGGTGATTCAGTATTAGAAGCTCTAGCTGAAATAATCCCTCTTGGATGCATGATTGTTCACAAATTATATTGAGTTAGACTCTCTCTTTGCTCCCTCCTCCTCCCTGTAGCTGTTTGCTAACTTTTAACCTTTTGAAGTTCTTTCTGCCTCACAAAGTAGACTGCAGGAGTGCTCCAAATAGGCCCTTGTAAAATAAAGGTGCACAAAACCAATTTTGCACTTCAATATTCATTTCCCTGTTGTGAAATGTTAAGGTCAAAGCAAGGTCAGAATTGATTTTTGACATGTCGATGAAGGTATAGAATTATAAATGCCTCTTTAACTGTGTGTCAAATAAATTTTGAAATATAGATTATGCACTTATAAACACGCATATTAGTATGTAAGCTGCTTTATCAGGTAAAAGTTTAAATAAATAATTGTTTTCAGGCATTCAAAATAAATTCAACTCCACAGGATGAAGCTGAGTGTTAATAAGTACAGATTTAACCTCTTGATAAATAGTGACTTTAATGTAAATGACATAAAATGGTTGCTGAAGGGAGCTGAAGTCCTCAAGTAATACCTGCAAAAATATCACCATTATTGAAAGAAGGCAGGCTGTAGGCAAACTTACTCTAAAACAAACTTCTCCCCCCTCTGCCCAAATTCATGACCACAGGCCTGCTTGGATCAATGGAGAATGGAGAAACACAAGAATTAGTAAGAAATCTTACAAGAAGCAGGATCTAAAAAGAATCTTTTAACTTTATGGAATGCTGTGGGCTGATGATGGAGGATGGCATCTGAGTCCAGTGACTGAAACAAAGAAAACTGAAATTAAACCATATATCTCTGATGAAAGTGAGACTGAAAAAATGCATGTTGGCTTTCTTTTTTTTTTTTTTCTCTTGATAACTGAGACTGTTTTCTCTCCCCGCCTCAATACCAGTAGCATATGATTATTGTGTTTTGCTACAGATATTTTTTCTGGGAAAATTGCCTAATATCTGCCACCATCTTCATCTGGCTGATGTTCTTAGTCACCTGTATAATTCCCTGGTTTTGGAGTTTCCTTGGCAGTACTGTGTATTTCTCCATAACCAATATATCTCTCTCCCTTGGCACTGTACAAACGTGCTGGATTTTTGCCAGAATGAAGATGAAATTAAAACTCTCTGTACTCTTAGGCTGAAATGAACTGTAATCAGTGTAATTATAGCAAATTATGTGTGTTATTCTTCCATATGTTTGAAAGAAATTATTTTAATATCTCTTTTCTTTGGGGAACTTTTTTTTAAACAAAAAAGAAGGTAGTCCAGTCTTTTTTAAACAAACAAGAACTGCAAAATACCTGTGGACAATTGGTCCTTCCTTTAATTCCTTATACAGATCTGTGTGATTTTGATTGTATATTCTGCATTCCTAAGTGCCAAGAGCAAACTCTTTTAAAAGATTAATTAAGCACTTCTGCTTCTGAAAAAGTATTCTTCTTTCCTTGCAAGAGAGTACAAGGAAAAGGACAGTTGTGAGACATACATAGAACAGTAAAGAAAAATACAATTTATTGATCAATATTGATATTTCTATTGTCACTGATATATCACAAGTAACAAATAGAGCTATAACCTGTAGAATATAGAGTAGACAGAAAAAAGAGAAGCTGTGACACCAACTCTGCTAGGCTGGTCAACATGTGCTAATAGATTATTATGCACATTCTAGGAAAAGTTAAATTTAAAAAGGGTTTCTTGGCAGAGGGATAAAAACAGTATCAAACCCCTGTTTGAAACACCTAAAGTCATGAAAGTTGGTAATTAATATAAGAATATATGCAATTCCATTAAGAATGGCAGAGTAGAGCAAGCAAAAGGTTACGGTAAGAGGACAAAAACTGAGAAAATTGAAAAATTAAATGTTAAGAGAGGATTAAGGGTTATTATTAGGATTGCCTAATAATACATATTTATTGAAAATTCCTGATAAAGTTTCTTATTAGCTCAGTCACTGTAAGTGTGTGGAAAAGCTGAGAACGAGGAAATGAACTCCTTAGTAGTCAAAAGAGGAAGAAAATAAAGCTGTTACATACACATATATAGAGTCCTAATTGATAAATAAGTATGGACAAATGCCAGGGGTGGGGATAAAATGGTTATAATGTTCATCATATCAGACACATCCAATGAGTGTGGGCTGAGTCCAGAAAAACACAGGATATTATTTACATTTGTCTAATGTGAAGATAAAAGAATGTTTTCATTATCTTACCAGTTATAAAATAAGTGCAATTGTCCCATTTTCTTTTTTTCTTTTTCCTTTTGAGATGTGGAAATGCAGAGTCCCATACAACTGAATTTCACAGAATCCTAGAATGGTTTGGGTTGGAAGGAACCTTAAAGATCATCTTATTCCATCCCCTGCCATTCTTCTTTATTCTGTATGTCCAAATATTAAAAAGTATACAAAAATCAGATCCAGTAGACAGAGATGAGCTGTCCACCTTTTGCTAAAAATCCTGCACATCTATTGAAGGAAATAAAAGCTTTGGTTCTGTTGTGTCTTTTTACCAGGCATTGGCATTGTATTTAAAAACATTAATCTCAGGACTAAAACCTGAGATTTAAACACAGAAAAAAACCCAAAAAAGACCCATAAATGGATGAAGTCACACTCCAGGGGAAAAGGTTTTGTCTCCAGTGAAAAGAATAAAATAAAGCTAAAGTGTAGTTCTTATCAAAAAGTCATAAATTACACCGAGAATAGTGACATATTGAATACTCTGCTTGGATTACTTAAATAGCAATACTGTTATGAAGCTGTGGCAAGAATGGTTTGCCATTCTGATCAGTTTCTTCAAAAGATCACATTTCTAGATAGCACCATCATACACAGAGAACAGTACTGCAAGGGGGTGGCTGAACAGAGGGATTTTTTTTGTCAGTCAGCTTGTAATGTGAATTTTGGGTAGAGCTACTCCACAGTGCACAGAGTTCTGAAAACATACCTTATTTCCCTTTGAAAGCCTATTTTTGATTGATTACATGATTTCTGAAAATGGATTTGCTAGGCCCAGGTTGCCCAGCTTCTTATGAAATTTTGTTCTGAGTGACTTAACTACAGACAAATGAAAAACCTTTGTCCGAGTAGAAAACTGAGGTCAATTGTTCCAAATTTGTGGCCACTTGCACAAAAAGCCCCACCCTTTTCCCCCATGAACCTGTTATTATCATTACTTAATAGGACCAGGTGCTATTGAATTAATTTACCATATTTGAAAACACAAAGCCTGTTACGCATGTAAAAATAAGAGGATCAAAATTCTTCAGAGAAATATTTGCCCATACCAAATCAAATAATAAATATGAATGCTTCTTAATAGCGGCACAACTCATGAGAAATTTTGGTCTTCTTAAGTATTCTACAGATTTTGCTTTGGGGTGTCTCAAAGGTGTCATAAGACACAAACTGGTGAGTTAATATAGAGAAGGTAAAAAGAGTTTTACAGGGATATTTTCTAGAGAAGTGTTAAAACTATGAGAAAACAGAAATATGTTCTTGGCTTCTTGACACCAGAATAACTACTGTCAAAGACGTGGAGAAGAAAAAAAATGGCAAAACAAAAAAAGAGAAATTATGATTTACTTAGTACAAAAGGTCCAGTGAAAAAATAAAAGTTTATAAATCAGTAAAGGGCAAAAGGGAAAGTTGGTAGAAACAGCAAAGCAGGCCTCCCTGAAAACAGTGGCCAAGTCATGCTTTGGCAGCTCTGTGCAGACCCTCAGCTGTCTACCAGAGTGACAGAGCACTTAAAAAGGCCTCGGCTCCTTTCTCATCTGCCCTTTCATCATTTGCCCTCCACACGCTTCTGTCAAAAATCACTGAAGGTTTTCACATGACGATTTCCATGGCTGGTTTATGACGTCTCTAATGTCTCTAAGGAGAGAGTTTAATTGTTCTCAGCAAATGACCTCAGCACTTCCAACTGTGGAAAATATTTTCAGATTGCACTGATGTGTGTATCAAGTTTTTAATTTTTTTTTTCTGTGCTGCAAATCCACTTGGTAACAGTGAGCTTGCTATTAGGTTTGTTACACGAACTGCCATTTCCCATCATTAAAAAAAAAACAAAAAAAACCCAAAACTAAAATCCTTGCTCTTTGCCAGCAATCCCAGAGCCTGACAGACTGCAAATGAGCCCTCTGGTTTTACAAGCACATCTGTTGTCTTTGTCATGTTAAAACTGATGCCAATTCACTTGCATGCCTGTAAATTAACTAAAATGATAGTCTTAAGGACAAGAATTTAGCAGAGCTCAACAACCAGATATTATCAGTATGGTGTAACTGTGTCACGTTCACCAGGACTTTATCTCTTTCATAACCTGCATGTGTTGATCTAGAACAAACCACAAATCGCAGTCATTTAATTGATACAATTGTACCATGCCTTGGCTCCTCAACATGTTTTCTACTGACCTTCTAAATAACAGGAAACAAACTAGGATTGAAGAAATTCTAGGTGCAACTAAATTGCCTGGCTTTTTGTAGTTCTTTTTTACTACTTACTTATTTATTTGGGGATCTTTTTTGATGTTCTTGTTTTCTTTTGGCTTGTTTTTTCATACCGCTTAGTATATGTGTATCAGAATGAATTTTATTAGTTCAAACATGACTTTGATTTACTTTGCTTTTTGGTTGGTTTTTGTTGGGTTTTTTTTGTTTGTTTGTTTTTTAATAATAACTCTTACTCTGTGTTAATATAAGCTTTTTCTGAGCAGATTAGAAAAGGTTTGCTTGGGAATGAAAGTGAAATATATGTAAGCATGTGTATGTGCATAAACTTGTATAAATATTTGTATTAACTTTCTGCTTTTGTGTTTGGCTTTGAAAATATGTTCAACTTCTAGTGAAGTCATCAATAAACTCCATATATCCAAAGGCCTAATTTGAATTTAACATGAAAAGCAGTTGAGTGTAATCAACTACCTAGTACTTGTTCTATGTAAAACTGCTGCAAAAAGTAGCTGTTTCCAGGGAGAAGAAATTACATTTCATTTGGATTTTGATAGGAAAGTGTAGAAGAAATTACATTTCATTTGGATTTTGGTGGGAAAGTGTCTAAGCGTTGTAGTAGTATGAGTTTTGTCAGTCTAAAATTAGGTAGTTAAAAAAAAACTTGAGCTGTTAGGTACTGAGATATCGTTTTCTGTAGAATGTGTTAGATTGTGTACTCTAGAAAAATCTTAAACTGATGGTTTCCAAATCTTTACTGTTAAAGTAGCTCTCTCATTGATCATTATTTGAGGCTGATATTTTTTTGCATCTGAAACAGTTGTGCTATTATTGCTTTTTCTAGAGATAAACATGCAGGTAGAAATTACTGGACATTTTGTCTCACATTGTTCAGAACTGTCTGGGATCATGAGAGGCATTTTATATAAATAATATCAGAAGCCACACAGGCATTTGGGTGAAAAATTGCTTAGCAAGGAACTCATGAAAATATGACCTAGAAACAAAGAAAATTTTACTTGTTCAGAGCTTAAATTAGTGTCGACCTAACCTCATGAGAAATTGAGACACTCTAAAAAGTTGATGTCTCCATCTCTCTTCATTTTTGCGTCCAAAGTGACTATATTGAGTTTCCTTTTCTCCCTCTTCTTCTGACATCCCAGAATGCAAATTTTGTATAATCATAGCTAGAATCTTCAGTGACTCCTATGGATAGTTTCTAAACCCTCTTTAATTCTCTCTTCTTTTTTGTCAGCTTTTGAGCTCTTTACTCATTTGTCAAGGTTCAAAATATAATATCCTTCTCATGCTCATGTTTTTCCATATATTTACTTTATAGTTTCTGTAGTCATCTTATTTCACTAATATTTTCTTGTCTGTCCAACATAAAAATGCACCCTATCTACTATAAAGAAATTTCTATTACTTTTCAGAACTCAAGATAAAAAAATACTTCATGCAAGTCATCCTACCAACAACTGGAAATCTAGTAAGTAATAATTCTAATGCATTCATCATATTTCCAAGAAAGCTGATGCTTAAAAAAAATATAGGATGATTAGGAAGATGATTTTTTCCCAGGGTAATTTAGTCAAGATAGTCAAAATAATGGATTATAAAGAAATTAAATTAAATTAAACCCTGGATCGTAAAATCTCAGATTAAATGTTACATGGATGGTTTTAAGCATATACAAAAGCCGAAGAAATCAAGCACACACATGCACAAGACAAATCTCAAACACAAATAAATTTCATCAGACTGGCTGCACTTCTAAAAGAAATTTTCAAACCATCTTAGGAAAAAATTAAAGGGGGGGGGGGAAGGAAAATAAGGAAAATATTAAAAAGAAGATATGTAGACAAAGGCAAGAATTATGATTAGAGGTGATCAGTTTTGAAAACAAGCAAAAATTAAGGTCCCAAAGTCCTTAGAAAGGGTAGCACACACTGTTTTGAACAGTAGAATAACAAGGTAATTTAACTTACATAATAATTGAATAAATTAGAACATAAATTATGTTAATTTTAAGACAATATGAGTAGGGCTTGTTAACTCTACTGAAATTAGTAGGAATTATTAACCTTACTGAAAGGTAAATAAGGAATGAGCTATTTAGTAAAATAACAATGAGCAATTAGCAAATAAAAATTCTCTTTTCAGCTTTACCTTTCTTGACTGACTTAAACTTATTGGATCAGGAAATGTTTTTATATTCTTCTGCAACTAAGGGCTCAGTCCTACACGACACAAACATGCTGAATAATGCATCAGTCCTTGGTCATCTTGGGTCAATAAAACAGTTTTGGGGCTGGAATAATATTTACTGTGAGAATTCAACTCTGTGCAATATGCACAGCTGGGGACCTTGTTTTAGTCTGAATTATAAAGTAAAGCTTTTGTTGTTAGGTGAAACTATGGGCTTACACTGTGCTCTAGAGAATTTAATATAGGACTATTAATATTTATCTAGTCCTACTAATATTGTCCTAAAAATTAAAAGTACCCTCTTGAATAAAGCTATTTCAGGATTCACTAGAGTGCTCAGAAATTCCTTTTATCTTATCTTACTTGCCCCTGAGAAAAATTAGACATAGTTAAAATATTGACAAGGCAAGAGGCTCTCAAATATGCATCTCTTTTAATATCATAGGTGCCACTCATACCTATAGTGTAGTATTGATATCCTGAGTATGATTCTGTGAAGAATAGTTTTACATGAATGATAACCTGCAGCGAGATTCAGACACTGACACTGCAATAACCTGAATATTAATTGAAACAAGGAAGAAAGGCAACCTTGGAAACCATTAGAAAAGTTAAAAAGAAAAACACCAAACCCAAGCATGGTGCTCGATATGAGCCTGCCATAGAAATATGTATGTACATAAAGGATCCTCTGTTCCCCTCCTCCACTGCCAGCTCTGCTGCTCTTGACCCAATTCATTCATTTTCACCTCTTCTTTTCAAGTGTCAGCAGTGCACATTAAAAAAAAAACAACTTCACATAATGACAGTATACAAGTATTTAGAATTTTGTTTGTGTACATTGGTCTCTATAATAATTCTTGGGTTTTTTTACAATAATAGTCTTCAGTAGTCTTTTTTTTTCAGCTGCTGTAATATTTATAGATTGCTCCATTGAACCAAAGTGAAATAGCTGCATTGTTTTGTGGAGTAATGAGAAGCACCACTAGAATGAGTGGTAAGATGGAAGAATTTAAAATGGATTGGTGCATTTCCTCAGTGTAAAATATCAAATAGACTAAACCACTGGTGAAAATGGTATCTTTAGATTCTTTATGTAAACAACTTCTTTGCAGGAGTAATGAAGTAATGAAAAATATATTGAATATTTGTAATTTTGCCATTGCATATCATCGTGCTCCTAATTGCATTACTCGAATCAGCAAAGAACCATATTTTGCTGTTCTAATAGAAATTACACTTTTGTTTTAAAGTAAAAACTTTGTATTGTTCATTTGACTATCAAGCTCCTGCAGAAAAAAAGATTTTAAAAAATTCCGTATCAGAAATGTTGAAGGACAAAAGCTCAGCTCAAACAACCTCGATGAGGATTTTTTTGGTTTTGTTTTTGTTGGGGGTTTTTTTGTTTGTTTGGTTGGTTTTTTTGGTGTGATTTNGTTGGTTGGTTTTTTTGGGTTTTTTTGTTTAACTGAAAAATCTGACATTTCAGGCAGGTAATCCTTATAACATTCAACATTACCAATATGACTCTTACTTATGTCAGCCTGGCATAACTTCCTGCCTGTACTTCTGGGCTACATATGGTCTGTCCAAACTCAGTTAAAAAATACATGTACCTTCCAATTTCTTATTTGAGAGAGAAAAATTGCACTTTAATTTTTATATACTTTCTTTTCTTATTTTTTTTTCTTTTTTCCCAGAGCTACAAAACAAATATTTGCTCTTTGGAAAAAAATAAAATTACCTGAATACTTGCACACATTGAAAATTAATGACATTGTAAAGTGGCAACACAAAGCTGGCAAAAGTGTGGGTGTAATGAAAATGGTGTGAGCTGTAGAAAAGAAGTTTAGAAGTTTTTAAAAGCTGTTGAAACAGTCAGTTCTTCAGTATATTTCCATCCCCAAGCAGTAAAATCACAGGTCACAGTGTGTTATCACTGCAGCTTTTACCACACACTCACTAAATTCACCACTGCTGAATGAAGACTGGAGTGATTAGGAAATCAAGGAAAACCTTGAAGTCCAAGCTATGATTTTACAAAGTATGAGAGGCACACAGCGAAACAGGAATCTTCTTCATCTGATGCTTTGCACTAATTGCACTTTCCCTTTTAAAGTGATATTCAAAGCAGGACAGCTTGATAACCTTCTCACGCCTTCCCCTTGTAAACACCATGTGGTGACACCATGTCTGCTCACAGTCTGTCTTGCAGGAGGAGGTGGTGTGGAAAGAGAGATATGAAAGCAGCTCCCTGAGAGCTGAGGAATGTGTTAGCAAAAATAATTGCTTTTTTTTTTTTAATTTCCACCATCAAGACACTGAGAAATTATTATCAGCTCTGATTTTCAACTTATCCCCAAGCCTTTAATATAATATATTAATACCATATTTAAATATAGCCATAAATATCTTCAGGAATTATCAGGAAGGAGAAATTATATTTCAAATATTTTTTCTCTCTTTTTTTTTTACAATGGGCTAAGAGTAGCTAAGATAAAAATTAATGCCTTCAGTGAAAGTGAGTTGAGCAGTCCAAAACAGAACTCTGAAGCTGCAGTTGTCTATCCACAGCCCTTTCACATTTACCTATTGCATGAAATAATGGACAGCTGTGTTTTACTATGTTTAGTGAGATGGATCAGGGGGTCTGGTTTCCTCAAATAGAATTTCAGGGCTCTCATCTCTAACAGAACATCTTTCCTTCTTCTTGAGAGGAAAGGGGGAAAATCACCTCACTTTCTTGAAGTCTTTCTATTTGCGGTATGCTCTGCAAAAATACCAAGGGCATAAAACTACAACATAGTAGTTGTAACCATCAGAATAAAGAAAGCAAAAGGCTGCAGTCTACATCAATCACATCCATTACAACAGCAAAAATAAAACCCCAAAACAAAAAGCAAACAAACAAACAACCCCCCCCAAAAAAACAACAAAAAAACAAAAAAAGACCAAACAAAAAAACTCCACCAAAACCAAACAAAAAAGCAAAAACAATCCCCCCCAGAAAAAACCCCAAAAACCACAAAAAGTGTTAGAAAAAGGCTATATCCAATTCATCAGCTCATCATTCCAACTTTAATAGCTTTGATGTCAAGAAAAACATGCCAGCAAACATGTCTGCCAGGTATTGAAAGGGCAAAAGGACAGGGGACAGCGATTTTCTTACAGTGCACAGGAGAATGATTTTCATATTGTGGGGGACTCAAATGTGGAATAATAATGAAGTGACTGATGGGTTTTGTTACTGCTTTGAGCTTAATGAGATCAAACTTCCTTGTTTGACTCAGAGAGGTCTGGGAAGTTACACAAACACACACCACTTTTAAGGTCATTAAATATTGTAGCCTAGAGATGCAGGTGATAAAATTGCTTCATAATTTTATTGTAACAAAAGTAGAAGGAAAGGGAAAAGACAGTGTCTTGATTGTTAATAAGACAATTATTCAGACAAGAAGCTAGTGCCTAGAAGTTAAAAAAAAGACAATTTTATTGACATCTAGATTACATAGTATATCTAACATTCTTCCACTTAGAACTGATAGCATTCCATGGTCATTAAAATTCCTTAAACATTTAAAACTAACTTTTTTTCTTAAAAATTATGATATTTAAAACTGCCCATAAAATCTAAAGGTTGAGGAAACACAAAATCCAAGGAAAGCTTTCTTACTTTCTACTCAAATCCTTATGATATACTGTTTCATCTGAGGGTTCCCCTTCATTTCATGCACAGAAAAATGAACAACTGCTCTCATTCATGGTGGAAAGAAGAATTGCTTTATTTTTTGAAGTCTCTGGACTAGTTCTGTGCCATCCCAGGCAATTAACTACCCCTAACAATCTTCATGATGGCTCTGTAAGTATTCCATCAAACATCATCTGGGCAAGGCAGAAGAATCAGGGAACTGCTGAAGTACATCCTTAATAAATTGTATCCCTGCAAAGTTACTCAAGTGTTACTGTCAACTGAGCTTCACATCCTTCATCACCCTGATAATCAGCTGGCTGCTGAAGATCATATATAACACAGGCCTGCCATTTGCAGGGCTTCAGTTGGAAGACTGATGCCCCCAGTGACATAAATTGCGACCAGGATTCTCAGGCAGTCAGGCTTGCAAAGGAATATGTGCCGACATCACATTTCTGCACTTTACTGTGGAACTGACATTTCTGCTGTTTATTGCCAAGTGAGGGATGAAGTGAAAATAAAGGGCTAATGAAAGATGTCATTTAACTTCCATGGGAGTTTAAGTTATGAATTTAAATGGAAGTGTAAAAGAGATGTGCAGGAAATGCAGCACTGAGCTACCCCACAACCTCAGATGTGAGAGATGTAGAGACGGACCCTTGTAATCCTCTGTCAAGTACCTAAATGCAAGAAGAGGTCACATAAACATTATGGACACTGAGTCCCCTGCATCAGCCTCTGTTTCAAGAAAATAGACCAGTCTTTCTGGGCTCTGTGGCACCAGCCAAATTCCACTGATCAATAAGTAATTTTTTGTCAATTTTTTTTCCCCTCCAATATACAGAATAAAAAAGCTTGTCTCATGAGTGGAGAAAATCTGTTTGGGTGAGGAGGAGACATCCAAAGAAAGTGACAATGGAAGAAATCTTTTGGCCTTCAGCAAGGAAACTTGACTTCTGTAACAGAATTAAGATTAAAAAAAATTAAAACAATTTCAGGTTTTGTAATTAAAAAATTAAAACAATTAAGTTTGTAATTACAGAATATACAAGTGGCTAATCCCCAGATTTTTTTTATAAAACACATTCTGATTTGCTGAAAGTGGCCTACCAATAGAACAAAAAACCCAAAGAGCAAAAGGGGATCATAAAATGTCTCTCTTCCTGCCATACTCCCCACACACACCACAGGGAGATTTCTGAGACTTACCTTACAAAGAAATAGTTTTCCTTAAACTGAAGAATGTCAGTTTTATTGCACCCTTGAAACACTTTTCATAATGCCTGTATCTCACATCTTATCAGAGACATCTCCTGTGGTGTAGGATATATGCTGCCTGACTGCCTCTCTCTCACTCATTCCCAGAAATAATCTCCCAAACATCACACACAAAAAAGCTGACATGGAGGTACTTGATTTAGCCAGGCACTGCCTTCACAGGTTTTTATTATCCCAATACATTACGAAAATGACAGAATTTCTTCTGTAGTCTTCTTGTGACATTAATGAGTGACAATTCATGCAAACTGTAACAGATTTTGCAATTTCACACAAACTTCAGGTAATATAGGTGTGGCTGCTGGGACCAAAATTTCCATTTGAGAGACCAGCAGTGCAATTTCTTTTCCATGTGCATGTCTAAAAATCATGATTAAATGTCTAAAAATCATGGTTAAATAGAGCTTTCTTTCAGTGTGCCAAGCAGTTACATACTGAAAGATGATTGCCTGCTCAGTATCTCCTTCACTCTAAACTTTTGGCTTCTATTAACTGAATAAAAGCTCTGAAAGCTTAAACGTCTCTGCTACAGCAGTAAAGTGCTCTTCTGTCCTGGTAACAGCAATGTTACAACAGATTTTTTTTTTTTTTAAGGCTTTTAATCATTCAGCAAGAATTGGAATTTTCTTGTAAAATGGTAGAAAGCTCTCTTTTCTTTGTTAAGAAAAAAGTGTTTTAAGCAAAAAGGAAAAGGTTTTAAAATGTGAGTGTACATAGATACATAAATACACATACATATAAATATATAAAATACCACAGGGTAGAAGCTGAGAAGACAACGTAAGAAACAACTAGATCAGCATTATTATCAGCATTATCATAGGTGATCTACGGGATTAGAAACCCTGTACAGAAACTGTGCTTAGAATTCATATGGGCAGGTGGATTTCATCCAAGAGTGCTGACAAGGGTAGTATGACATGACAAATACTATGCAATGATGAGAAGGTCCATGATAGCTGATGGAGACATCTTTGATGAAAGCAAGTACAAAAAGTCTTCAAAGTATACCAAACATGGGTTTGGGGGTTTTTTAATCCCTTCATATGGTTTAATATGATGAATGGTAGCACTTGCTTTGAAAACTCTACTACTAATCTTGAATTTCAACAAAAAGAAGTGCAGCTTTACATCTGAGGCAGAAGGTCTTTGTGAAGGGGATCAGAGGGTCCAGGTAGGTAAGGACAGGCTGACTGGTTGGGTGGACACTGATGGAAAGAACTAGGAGGCTGTGTGGTCACCAGGTTGCAAATAAATGAAAGACAGGTTTTCATGTAGAATATGGAAAACTCCATAGCCAGCATGTCGCAGGAAGGCATCCTCTGCCTCTGGACTGAAACACTCTGTTCAGTTTTTGAGACATTTTGAGAGCAGTGACAGATATGTTCAGTAGTGAGTTAACAAAACAGTTAGGGAAAGAGATCTTACCTATGAGGATAAGTTAAAAGAGATGTTAAATATCTCGTTTATTCTGAGGCAGTGCAGGCTAGGAGTAAAATGATCTTGCAAGCACTTACAACTAAATAAAAGCTGATGATGAAGATACACTTTTCTGGGCAGTGCCACACAATAGTGGTAGTAACAACATGTAGGTTAGGAGGTTCAAAGTAGACATAAAAACCTTTAGGAATCAAGGGAGAGCTTAGTGGGAGAGATTGTGAAATCATAAAAATCACTGAATCACAGAATAATTGAATTGGAAAAAACCTTTAAGATCTTTGAGTCCAAGCACAAACCTCACATCCCTTACTGGAGCTTCTCAAGATTTAGATGGCCAACTATTAATATAAATGCAGAAATAGTCCATCCTTCAAAACTGCTCTCCAGAAGCCCCTCCTCAGCAATCTCTCCTGTTGTGTCCTTCCATAAAGCAGTTTGTTTCTTTTGCAATAGCATGCCTATAATCTCTGGTATTTTTTTTATAACACCTATAATTTTTAGTTTTGTCACCGATTTTCCTCTACTGACCTGAGATTTCCATAGTCTTTCATTTTACATTCATCTGCATTTTCTTTCATCTGCATCTTAATTATCAGATATTCAAAACCAAAGACCTGCTGGAACTCTTTGCAAATGTCTCTTTTTTTAGTAAACAAAATGTGTTACTCACTCCTAAAAGGCATGAGTATCTACATGACCAGGTAATACACCATCAATGCTGCTTTATTTGAATATGAATCTCTGGAGTTGACTTATCTACTTTGAAATTCAGATTTATTTACCTTTTTCTTAAAGAAGTCATTGTTTATCTATGTGAGAATCTTCCCCTTCTGTGATCCTATAATTCTGATTCTATCCAAAGGTGGATTGTCTTTTACGATACGTTTTGACAAAGATTTTAGCTGAATAAACTTTTGAAAATGCTAAGTATGTTTAGATAACCAGATATTCTCCTTGTCCAAACTCTCACTATTATCCCAAAAAAACTTAATGCGGTTTGCAAAACACAGAAGTGAACAAAAAGACTATTTTTTTCCCAGAATAATGTTCCTGTAACTATGATTTCAATGATATGATTCACACAGTAGCCTGTGCTTCAACAATTTTATGCTTTATGCATGCAGATAAATAGGATACGACACTGACAAGCTGTAAATTTGCTCATAAAGCTTGTCTTCAGTACATAGGTTTTAGTCATAAAATAGAGAAAATCAGTATTAGATGAACAAACTCAACTTTTGTTCCCAGACCTCAGAGGATTTTAGTTGTACACAAAAAATTTATTTTGCCTTAAAAGAGAGAGAGAGAGAAAGAAAGA
>VZDJ01000320.1:61218-82399 GCA_008694505.1 Cyanoderma ruficeps | reverse complement strand
TATTTTTTAATACACGAATTTTTCCCACACCAAATATCACAGTTGGATCTAATTCTCATAACATGACCATGCTAGCAGACTCCATGGCAGCCGCTATAAAGATAACATCTCAATGCTACAAGTGTGGACAACGAGGCCGCCTGAGAGTGAACTGTCCCCACAAGCCCACTCTAATGGGGACATGTCAAGGTCAAAGTAATATGATCATTAATTGCGATCGATGTGGGAAACCTGGTCACATGGCCAGGAAGTTCAAATACAAAATCTATACTAACAAACAATCTTTTAAAGAATCCTTTATTAACCAGGGAAATGGACGACCCAACGTGAGAGTGAGACACATGAAGACACAAGTATCTCCTCACCTTCCTGTGCAAGCTTATGCAACTGGCTCACACGAAGGACTCGAGGAGCAGCTGGAATGAATGTTTCCACCTCCATCTCAGTAACTATTACCACCTCAAAGGTACATAAAGTCCCTCTCGAGGCACAGGGGCCTATTGGGAGAGGACTGAGTACACTGTTAATTGGAAGATCTAGTGCCATCTTGCAAGGCATCTATGTGCACCCTGGTGTTATAGATGCAGACTTTACAGGACAAATGCATGCAATGGTTTCCACTTCTACTGCACCCATGATGATCCCTGAAAAAAACAGAATTGCCCAGCTTATCCCTTTTAAGTCTTGTGGCCCAAGTGCAGATCCCAAGGTGTGAGAAGACCGAGGCTTTGGGTCAACAGGTAAACCTCAGGTATTTTGGAGCCAGGTCGTGGGTGAGCAGAGGCCCAACATGGTGTGTATTGTCACGATGCCTCAGGCAAGACCCTCCCAAATAAAGGTCAGTGGCATGATTGACACAGGGGCACGTCACCATCATCTCTGCCAACACTTGGCCTCCGTCGTGGCCCACCGAGTCTGCGGGATCCGCTGTTGCTGGCCTCGGAGGGACCACACAGAACTGTTTGAGGAGCAAACCTGTTCTGGTAAAAAATCCTGAGAGACAAACTGCTGCCATCTGACCATGCATCACAGCAGCACCACTTAACCTGTGCGGGAGGGATGTTTTATCTGCTTGGGGAGTCTGGGTGGGGACGGATTTTTAACGGGGGCCACTGTTTTAAGGGGCGTGAAATATCCCATACTCCCCCTAAAATGGCTAACCATTTAGCCAGTGTGGGTACCACAGTGGCCCTTTGGAAAAGAGAAGTTATATGCCCTTAGGTCTTTGGTGCAGGAACAACTGCCTCAAGGGCACACAGAGCCATCCAGGAGCCCTTGGAACACTCCAGTGTTTGTTATAAAAAAGAAGTCAGGTAAATGGAGGTTGCTTCATGACCTCAGAAAGATCAATTTAGCCATGGAGAGCATGGATGCACTCCAGCCTGGTATGCCATCTCTTACAATGATTCCTGCCAACTGGGACATTCTAATTGTGGACCTGAAAGATTGTTTCTTTACCCTTATTTCACCTGCTAAAGGGTGATCCTGATCTAACTTCTCCCAGGAAGTTAACCCCAGAGGCAAAGGCAGCCCTTGAGATAGTAGAGCAAGCCATCACAAACAGATCCACTGAATATGCCTAGAAGTATGTATTACTGTGTTTATTTTCGTTGTTAATGTCCATTCTACTACTATTATTGGGCAGTGGGATACTCAGTGGTCTGACCCTTTGCATGCTTTAGAATGGATGTTCCTACCTCACCAACCTAGAAAAACAGCCCCTACCATTTTTGAGTTAATAGCCCAATTAATAATGAAATGTCATCAAAGGTGTTTACAATTGACTGCAAAAGATCCCTCAAAAATCATTATACCTGTGACGCATGAACAATTTGAGTGGTGCTATGCCAACAGCACTGCTTTGCAAAGTGCCTTACAGAATTTCTCAGGGCAAATTGGCTATCATTTACCAAGTCATACATTACTGCAAATGAGTAAAACCACTGCACTATCCCTAAAACCTCTGAACAGTCACACACCCTTAAAAGGTATTACTGTGTTTACTGATAGTTCCGGGAAAACGGGAAAGGCAATTGTGACATGGAAGGAAGAAAGCGAATGGCAGACATTAGAGGGTTATGAGAATGGGTCGCCTCAGTTGGTTCACTGACTCTGCCTACCTTGCTGACATAACACAGAGATTAGACAGAGCTCTGTTGAAAGAAATTGACAATGCACAATTATTTGGCCTACTAAAAACTTTGTGGCACGCCATCCAAACAAGAAATTACGCATACTACATTCTACACATTGGAGGCCACACAAATCTCCCAGGTTTTATTACAGAGGGCAACGCATGAGCAGATCACCTAGCTAGCCCTGCCTGGACAGCACCACAGCCAGACATGCTGGCACAAGCAAAAGCCTCACATGACTTCTTTCATCAAGGTGTTTGAGCTCTGCAGAGGCAATTTCTGCTGTTGAACACAGAGGCTCGTAACATAGTCAATACTTGTGCTGACTGCCAAGGCCACACCGCGCCACTGCAGATGGGAGTTAATCCCTGTGGCTTAAAAGCTTTGCACATCTGGCAGACTGATGTCACCCATATTACTGAATTCGGATGATTAAAATATGTGCATGTATTATTTGATACTTTTTCCTCTGCCATACGGACATCAGTCCGCTCAGGAGAAAAAGGCTGGGATGCCATCGCACATTGGCGATTAGCCTTTGCTGCTTTGGGTATCCCTCATAACATCAAAACAGATAATGAACCTGCATACACATCACAAAAGACTAGACAATTTCTGCAGCTCTGGGGTGTGTCACACCAAACCGGTATACCCCATTTAGCAACTGGACGGGCCGTTGTAAAATGAGCACATGGCACTTTGAAACATTTCTTAGATAAACAAAAGGGAGGGATGTGTAGTGAGACCCCACAGAGCAGAGCAGCAAAAGCTGTTTACACCTTGAATCACTTAACAGTACCAGAACAATCCCAAAACCCAGTGATCTTGAATTATTTCCTATCACTGCAGTTATCTGGAGATGCCCACTCACTTAAACCTAAAGTAATGGTAAAAGATATTATCACAAAAAAGTGGGAAGGTCTATGGGACCTCATTACATGGGGACATGGGTATGCCTGTGTTTCCACAGACACCGGAACATGGTGGATACCTGCCAGGTGTGTTTGGCCTGCTCTGCGTCCTGCTCAGGACCAGAGACAACATCTTCCTGATGAAGCTGTAGCAGATGTCGTGGAGCAGTGAGTTGAATGACTTGTGCAATTGATACAAGGTGATCTGGGACCTTTTGAGATGACAAGTTTATTCAAGACAAAAAAACGAACTTGAAAAATTGCTTTTCTGCAGAGGTGCCCCATAGATAAGAAGGGTTGGAACAGAGCAACGCAGATCCAACCAGTATGGTTACCACTACGTTCTCCTTTATTTCATCTAAAATGGCTGCTTATATACATTTCTAGATAGTTTACAAATTCAGTAGCTTCTCCATTGGCACACAACATACAAAGGAATGTAAACACACATTATTTAACTTCTTCTTAAGGTGGCTACCACCTGTCTATTACTAACTCTACCTATTAACCTTTAAAACCCCATCACCTTTCCCAAACACCTTAACAACTAATTTTAACTGCGCCACAAATTCTGTAGCTTAATTTTAACTGCGTCACAGGCCTCAAGGCCTCAGCCAGGCCTCAGCCAGGGTAGTTCAAAGAATCACTCTAAATAGAGATCATGCCCTCCCTCTCTGAGGAATTCCGTAACACTTTTCCTGTTATTTGATTTTCCCACGGTTGTAAAGTTGAAATGTTTCTTCTTCATAGAGTTAAGTTGTAACTTTGTAACTTCCAAGTAATAGGCCTGTGGCATGCTAATTTAAAAGCATGTATTGCTAATTCTGCCTGACAGCTCCTGAGGATGGATGTAACATTTTCAATGCATCACAGGCTGAGAGAGACTTGGCTTGTCGAGTTGGGTAAAATTATATCTGTCATCATGCTGTCCTCTCATCTTATCCACAAAAGGCTCTTGCGGCTATGATAACTGAGGACACTTTGCATTTTTTATTAAACTCAGAAGGGGGAATGTGGGAACCCTAAAATCCCCCTCAGGGAAACTTCCCGGCTTTGCCTTGGGAAGATGTACCATCGAGATTCCCTGCCTAGGCTGAAAGAGAATACTTCCTTCATGGTGTCTTACAGAACTACTGCCAATCTACCCTGGGTTGCTTTCTTCATTGGTCACTTAACCCTGCTGTAGTGGTTTCACGTTCGCCGAAATCCTGTTTTACCAAATTTAGTGTAGTGGTTTTAATATCTGTTCTTTTTTACCTCTGGGAGACAGGATTTTGGGAGAAAAAGGCAAAACAGGCCCAACTTAAAGGTAAACAGATATTTTAGTAACACACACTTGACGCTGTTTTACACCACAACGATACAGACTCCGAGCTTCAGAAGGCTGAAGTGACTCCTTTATTTTTTGGGATGTGTCCCTCTTATATACTGTTTTGCACAGACCAATTTGATTGGTGACAAAAGGCAAACCCCTTCAATCACATTGGTCAGACCAGAGGGACATCAAGAAGAAGTCCCTCCTAGGAAAAGGAATGAGTAACAAAGTTACAGTTTACAAAAACACTTCTCTCGTTTACAGAAAATTCTCTGGGAAAAGAATTTCAGAAAACCAAAACATCTCAGGCACGAAACCAGGGCTACATCTCACCCTTTTCTGTTTAAAATAAAAAAGAGAAAACAAAAAAAATGCAAAGTGTTCAGAGTCTGCTTGTGGAGGGACCATCCGAGCGATCACTCACATCATGTGCATCTGAGCCATCATTTGAAGATTCCTCCACTTGATGACTTTCATTGTGGTCACAGTTTTCAGATTGCCTATTGGCCTGATTCTGCCTTTGCAGTTGCAGGTCAGGACAAACACACTTCACAGGTACTCAGCGCACCCCCGTATCTGTGGATACACACGCGTACCCACAACCCGAAGGGATAAGCTCAAATGGGCCTTCCCCCTGCTTAGTGGCTAAATTTCGTACCCGAACCTTCACTCGAGGCTGATATGTCCTGTCCGAAGCCTGCAAAGAAAGGTGATGGTTCAAAATAACAGGATTATTTGAATTCTGCGGCACCATAAGGCGATTGATCACGTACAAAGCTTTTGCCTACTGACTGTGCGGGGTTTCGCCCTGAATTCCCCGTTTTTGTTTTTGAAGAACCCGCTTTAGAGTACCATGAGCGCGTTCAACAATAGCTTGACCAGTCGGGGAATGTGGAATGCCAAACTTGTGTGACACACCCCACAATTGCAGGAACTGCTGCATCTTCTGCAAGGCGTAAGCTGGACCATTGTCAGTCTTCACAATCGAAGGTATGCCTGGAACGGCAAAAGCCTGCCTCCAGTGGGCAATGACATCGCGGGTTTTTTCTCCAGTGTGAGCAGAAGCCCACATAGCAGAAGATAAGGTGTCGACAGACAAGTGCACATACTTGAGCCGGCCAAATTCGGCAATTTGGGTGACATCTGTCTGCCAAATCTGCGAGGCCTTGAGGCCTCTGGGGTTTACCCCTGCCGGTAAAGGCACAGCAAATGCGTGACAGTCGTCACAAGGATTGACAATGTGACAAGCCTCAGTTGGTGTCAACTGAAACTGCCTCTGCAAAAGTATGCGCATTCTGAATAAAAAATTCATGCGATGCCTTGGCTTGCACGAGTGTGTCAGGCTGAGGTGCTACCCATGCAGGGTTAGCCAACTTATCAGCCCTCGCGTTGCCTTCTGCTGTGAAACCTGGCAGATTGTTATGGCTACTAAAATCTCGAAGGGCAACCAATTTTTCTTCCAGGAGGGGCCACTGGTTCTCCCAGATGGGTTTGTCTACCAGTCACCGTAAAGGAGGCGTAAGACACGCTGTGCCCTTCGTCACAGTGGCTCCCATCAAAAATCCGGCCTGATGCATACCCCCCAAGCCGCCAGTACATCCTGCCCCCAGAGGTTAGTAATAGCTGTGGTGACATAAGGCCGAACCATAGCCGACTGTCCCTCTGAGTTCGTGATCATCACAGGCTGCTGGCTCACGAAGCATTGCACCGTTCCACCCAATCCTGCAACAGGTGACTGCACAGGATCCAGAGGCCACTGCGGCAGCCATGCAGAGAAGGAGAGGATAATTACATCTATCCCTGTGTCTATCAGACCTAGAAGGGGTGGCGCCAGGGAGGCATAGTGTACACCGCATCTCAAGACATTCGTCAGTCAGGACTGCAGTCCAGTGAACTTGAGGTGGCCCGGTAGATCCGAAGCAGCCGTCCCCTCGCCACTGTCTCTCTGTCCTAGAAACAGAAGACTTAAAAGGCAAAAGTTGAGCAATTTGAATTTTTTTGGGGATAGNGGAAACCATGGCACAAATTTGTCCCGTATAATCTGCATCAATGAGTCCTAGATGCACAATGATACCCTGAAGGGTGGCACTCGACCTCCCCATTGGGAGGGCACTTTTGCCCTCACCCAGGGATCCAAAGGCATCCAGGGGGACTTTGTGCACTTTGCAAGAGTCTAAGATGACTGTTGCTGCTGTGCAGACATCAACACCGGCTGAACCGCAGGTGCTGGCTGCAAGCTGGCTAAGCAAGCCTGCCTCGGCATCGGGACTTGGGGAAATGCTTGTGTCTGCGCACATTTCCCCTTGGTGCTCCGCTTCCCGTTTCCCGAACTTGGCAAAGGCTGACCATTGGCAGTAACTTTTGCCGTACAAACCTCTGCAGTATGATTTGGCTTTCCACACCGAGCACAGAAAAACAAGGAAGCTTTTACTTTCTGGTTTTGTTTTCCTTGCTTTTTGCTGGCCTGTGCATTCCCCTGTTTCTGCTGTCTGCCTTTTTGCCCTTTCCAGGCATACTGCAATGCAGTAGCAAAGGCAGCCGTCTTATGATCCATGGTGCCTACATTAGCACACGCTTTGACCATCTCTGTTAGAGAAGGATCTCCAGGGAGGGCCTCAATGAGCTTTCTGAAGTCTGCATTGGAGTTGGTCCTTGCAAGCTGCTTGACCAAAAGTGTTCTCATATCTACATCATCCACCTGCTTCTCCACAGCTGCAGAAAGCCTCTCAACAAATTCCAAAAATGACTCCTTTGACCCTTGAACTGTGGAAATGGAAGCCAAATCAAACGCGGTGGCTTGGGTGGGTGGGGGAGGATTCCAATGCACAGCTAGATTCACGGTCTGCCCCAGCTCCTGTGCTGTCTGCGTCCAGCAGGACTCCGTCATCAGTCTCTGCGTCTGATTCCAGATCACTTTGAGAGCTGTCTCCATTTGCAGAAACCTCAGAACTGGGAGTTAAACTGGAAGTCCCCCCATAACTTTGAAGCACCGTGACAAATCTCTTCCAGGACATTATCAAATTTGCCACGTCTGCATTACCAGAATAGAGAGTCTCGTGCAGACTGTCCCCTAAAACTTGCCAGTCTCTTCAAAATTGCTTTCTCTGCATTAGGGAAAATGTCTCACTCTCTGCCCCAAAGATAAAGAGTTTTATAATCTTCTCTGGGAATTTTTGCCTTTTTTTTGCTCCAGAATGTCTCCCCAGAGCTCTATGACCAGTTCATCCTCTGGGTCTAACGTAGAAATTATCATTTTGCCAAAATTTCTTCTCCTTAACGGAGGGAGAACGAGCTGGCAAGAGCTCGTGGGCCGGTTTTACTGAAAAACCCTTTTTAACTCGCAGTGGTACGCTTTACCTTGTTCCCACGGCTGCAATCACGTCAGCATCCACCAGATGACGCTGTTTTGTAGCACAACGATACAGACTCCGAGCTTCAGAAGGCTGAAATGACTCCTTTATTTTTGGGATGTGTCCCTCTTATATACTGTTTTACACAGACCAATTTGATTGGTGACAAAAGGCAAACCCCTTCAATCACATTGGTCAGACCAGAGGGACATCAAGAAGAAGTCCCTCCTAGGAAAAGGAATGAATAACAAAGTTACAGTTTACAAAAACACTTCTCTCATTTACAGAAAATTCCCTGGGAAAAGAATTTCAGGAAAACAAAGCATCTCAGGCACGAAACCAGGCCTACACACACTAAGGAAAAAAAAAAAAAAGAAACCTTCAAACACACCTTTCCCCCTACCACAAACTGTTCACTTTCCCACAAACATAGAGAGAAAACTATGATTTTCAGTCAGTTGCAACCATTTAACATAGTCTTGCATCACTTTGGGAGAGGAGTATCTCTAGAATTTTATGGAGACACATGCCACAAGAAAAGGTCTGGTGGCTCTCAATGTCACAATTCTGCCACCGCCCGGAATTTTGCAGATCTGTGCAGTCCCACCCATTTAACAGTTTTCCAAGCTGCTTATGGGCCTCCGCCTATTTGGGGTACCGTTATAAGAATGCTTCTACTATAAAATAAAGATTCTCTTCTTCTATCACTAAAATCATCTGTCTCAAAAGAAATAGAGACCTCACTTTAGCCCAGGAGCCGGGGCATCAAAATCACTTTCTCTCTAGAATCCTCTTCGTCTCAAAAGCTGAGACCTCCTTATTTTACCCCAGGAGCCAGGGGCTTACTCTATTCCAAATTCTCAAATCTCAATTATATCAATACACGCAACACTTTGACTAGAACCTGCATTCCCCCAAACAGCATTATGATATTACAAGAAATAGTCCTTTTCTCCATGGTTTACATCCAGAGAAGTCCAGTCAAAAATGTCCACTTCCTCCAGCCCTTCTTCCAATAGTCTTTATCAGTTCTTTTACTGACTTTATTTTCATGCTGTCTCTCTACGTTTTAAATCACTCTGTTTTCCATGGAGGAAGAAAAGGGTTAATGTTTTTGCCCAGAGTCTTTTTTTTTCTCCAGCTGACTCCTGGTGTGTAACTTCAAGGCCGAGCAGGTGATGGGGGTGGGGGAGAAGCATGCGCAGGAATAAGATGACCCTCCCCCATCCCTGATGGGATCCAAAGCAGACTCAAACTTGGATCAGCTCCCTGAGGCTCCGGAGAAAAATTCTCTCCTCCCTCGTGCCAGTGGCGCTCGCAGCCAAGCCAAGGGCACGGCTGCCGCAGCCCCTGGCACAGGGCCAGCACTGCCGATCTGCAATCTCCTCAAGGGGGAAGAGGGGACACAGCCGGCCCGGGCTGCTGCTCATGGGGCAGCGGCCCCTGGAAGCCTGGCAGGGTCCAGCCCCGACTGCCCGGGGGAGGGGGGGGTGGGGGTGAGGCAGCAGGGCTTGGACTGGGCCCCTAACTTACGATGTTACCTCTTGCCCAGCCGGAAGAGGAAAAGGGCTGAGTCACCTGAGATCTCTGATTTAAGCCTGGGCTGTCCAGAGGCATGAACAACACTCCTATTGGTCAGCCAAGTTGTCAGTATATGCTATAACTTCCCTAGAGAAAAAAACCCCTCACATTTGTGCTAAACCACCACACCTGCCTTCCCCAATTGTTCATCCCTCATACCCCTCTATAGGTTGCCTTGCCCTTTGTATCACCCCTGTGCCCTCAGATCATTGGCCACTGACCCCATACTTAATTCCTGAGCAGCACATGGTCTGGGTCTTCTGTCCCTTGTTCCTTCGGCATGCTAAAATAAACCCTGCTGGAACATACCATACAGGAGACCCTTCTGATAGTGTAGGGTTAAAAGGATTTTGAGGCAGTAAGGCCTAAAGAACAGAATGTCAGCTTCACTGTAACCAGGATGATTAGTTTCATGCTATTGTTTTAACTAAATCAAATAGAACTCTGCCTAGGCAATGGAGGGCTGGAGGGGGGATGAACATGATTCTTAGTTGAACATGTAGGTTCTAAAAATAAAGCTAGATATTAGGTCAGGTAGGTCTGTACCTAGATAATCATCAATATGATAAATTACATTATTGTTAATTGTAATGTTTATTTGATAACCGGTTATGATTATCATCTTCAATAAGAATCAATTGTTACAAGTTTATGCTTGGGTAGAATCAATGGAAGAATAGGGATTTAATGATTAACATGTGCAGTTATGTAACGGGAGGGTATAAAACCTTGTCTATTTTGTGAATATGTCGGAGTCAGATTTGGGTTTGTATCCTGTACCCCGACTCCCAGAGCTCTTCAATAAAGCACATGCATATAATCATCCTGTGATTATGTGTTTCAACGCTAACATTTTGGTGACCCCAGATGGGACCCTGTGAGCGCTGCTGAGGACCCCGTCACCCAATCACGCTCCAGCCGGCACTGAGTGATTTTTGGGGAGCCCATCGGCACCGGGACCCCCCCACCGCTCACAACGTCCCCTGGAGAGGTAAGGTGCTTTATTATTCTGGTTTTCTGGTCTGGTCTGGGTGCCTGCCAATAAGACGCGGCAAAAGCTATGCTTGGTTGGGCTAAGAAATTCCTGGTTTGCCTCGGCACCGTCTGTTAGACAATAGCGATAGCTTTGCGGGATCGGCAACTCTGGTTTCTGGTCTTATGTAACTATTATGGAAAAGCTTAAAGGAGTTTTTGGGGGGTAACCCCCTCATTCCACGTACTTCTCCTTTGGGTTGTTTACTCTCACATTGGAAAGAGGGGAATTTCGGTCAAGAATTACGAAAGGATAAATTGATTGATTATTGCAATGTATGGTGGCCTTATTATGTTCTGTCTGATAGTCAGAGGTGGCCGGAGAACGGGTCTTTACAACCGGGTCTTATATCACAGTTGATGGCATATTGTAAACAAGAGGGAAAACTGGATGAAATACCTTATGTAGATCTGTTCTTCTACCTGAGGGGGAAACCACTGTGGCTAACAAAGTGTAACTTACAGGTGCTACTCATGGAAAACAATCAGTGTCTGGCTTGAGTCCAAGATAAGCATTGTGTAGAACATTTGGTTTTGGGAAAAGGGGGGGGAGATGATTTGGAAGCTGACTTCTTACTGGGACCCACTGCCCCTACCAACACCTCCTCGACATCGAATTCCACTCCACTTACCTTCACCCCACCTGATACCCTTACTCCTTCCCCGCTTACGCCAATCCAAAACGCTTCTCCTGGCTATCCCCCTCCCCCGCTGATGCCCGCGCAAAGATTTATCCCTCCACCAACACCTCCCCAGGGATACCCTCCTCTCCCGCCTACACCTACATCACCGGCTCCTATTCCCTCTGGCCCCCTGAACCCTTCTCCACCGGAGTCAGCCGCTGTTTCTTTCCCGGGTAATACTCAGGATCTCACTGTAGGACGGGGATGAAAGGGAAGGGGGTGCAGAAAATACAGAACAAAAAGTAGTGACAGTGAAGAAGACGGGTTAGATGCTCCAGTAGCCCATCGTACACGAGGAAGACCGGCCCCAGCATGGCCAAAGATGGGGAAGGGTATGCTAAAAACAGGCAAACAAAAGAGGACGATCATTGCACCTCTAAGGCAGGGAGTGGGGGCTGATGGACCAGTTTTTTTATTCCCAGTTCTACTTGTTAATCTCTCCCTAATAAGTTACTACCTGCCCCAGGGACTAATAAGACATCTCCCATCCAAATTCTAGTTCCACCTTCTATCACCACATTTTTAATAGCAGGAACTGTAAAACTTTCCCCTTTTGCCCCTGATACTTTTACAGTGTCTTTACTTACATTATAACCTGTGGGGATATTTAATAAGCATGTCCTCTCAGCACCTGTATCTACAACAAATTCTAGTTCCTCCTCCTGGGGACCCACTTTTAAAGTTATCAAAGGCTCTTGATGGTATTTGTCCCCTAAAAAATAGAGCCTATGACTTCCCTATTCTTCTTCTTGGTTTATCTCCCTGAAAATTTTCAAATCTTTTTTTTCGGTGGGGACACTCACGTTTGTAATGTCCTTCCTCCCCACAAAAGAAACAGACATTCTCATGGTGCTCCTGGGATTTTGTTCGTACTGGGGCTCTGTTTTTCTCCTTTTCCCTGTCTCTAAGACCTGAATATCGAGGAGTGGTACCTGGGGGCTTTGGTTTTTTTTGGAAATTACTTTCTCGCATCATGGCCACCATGATCTTTGCTTCTGTTTTGGCTTTCCTCATCTTTTTTAACATAAACTTTTTGGGCCTCCCTTAATAAATCATTTCGTGATCTTTCATGCCAGTCTTCCATTTTATCCAGTTTTTTTCTAATATCTGGCCAGGCATGAGTAACAAAATTAACTCTTAATAAAGCCTGTCCAGCAGGTGTCTCAGGATCTATTCCAGAATATTGTTTCATATTTCTCTTGAGTCTTTTGAGCCATTCTGTTGGCATTTCCTCTTTTCCCTGCTGTCCTTCAAAGGCTTTCCTGACATTCTGCCCTCATGGTACAGCCTCTTTTATTCCTTTGATTATCAAATTATGATAATCATTCATAGACCTCTGTCCTGCCTCATCATTATGATTCAAATTTCGAGGTTCCATTGGCATTTTTTGTTCTCCCGGTTCTCCCTGCGGGTTTTCCCTTTCCCAAATTTTTATTCCAGCAGCTCTAATCCTGCCTTTCTTCCTGGGAAAAAATAATCTTCATAATTGATTGTAACTCTGCCCAAGTAAAAAAATGCGGCCCTAAGAAGAGGTCTAGTTGCTCCGAAACACCTACAGGATCCTCCAATAACCCTTTAATTTCCTTTTTAAAATTTCTGACTTCTGAAGAGGTCAAAGGGTCATTTACAAACCCTGTGCTTCCCCCTCCCATAGGAACTTCTCGTAATGGGAATAAAGTAATCCCTTTATCCAAGCTTTCCTGTTTTTTATCCTTATGTTGGTATGGTGTTTCCCCATTAAGAGGAGAACACCCCTGGCCAGTAGCGGCTGTCGTTACCATGGGGATGGTGGCACAGGCAGGGGTTGCTGGGACTGGCAGAGAGAGGGGGATGGGGGCAGGGGTCCGCCCCGGGTCTGAGTCCTCCAAGAAGGGGAGGGGGTTGCCGGAGGCTGCAGCCGGAACCACCGACAGTACAGGGTTTTCTGGCGGAAACCAAATAGGGGCATGAATCTTTTGCACGTGGTCTCTGCTGCACTCGGTACAGCCGGAGCCATCAAGGGCAGAACAGCTGGGGCCAGGACAGGCGGGGCAGCCCCAGGCGGAGCAAGGGTGGCTGAAGCGGCCGTGGCTGGGACAGGCGGGGTTTCCGGCAGAGCTGGTGCTGCCCATGCTGCCGGAACTGGGGCTGGCACATGTCCTGACATGTCTATCGGAGCGACCCCTGACCATGCGATCTGGGCCGGAGCAGACACAGGCGCGGGAGCCATGAACGGCTGTGTAGCCAGCGGCGCGGGAACAGCGTGCGGGGGGGCAGCCGCTGGTACGGGGGCTGGAGTTGGGACGGGTGGGATGGCCGTGTATGGGGGGGTGACCGGCAGGGGAACAGGGTCGGCCAGGGGGCCGACAGGGGCGGGGGAGAAAGCAGCGCGGGAACAGGGACATGCGGGGCGGCTGGCAGAGGTGGCGGGGGCAAAATTTTCAATACATCTAAGCCTTTTTCTCTTTTTTTCTCCTTGTTATAAATACGGTGAGCCAATTTGTAATAATAATTAAAAAAAATTTATTTTCGCGTTACAGCGAGTACGGAAACAAATAAAAACCACAGCCACGATAAGGATAAATTCGATCAAATTTGGGGGTGAAACGTGAGACAGGCCTCTACCGCACCGTGTCTCCCCTTCGTTCGCCCCAAAATCCCACCACCAAGGTCCAGTTTTTATACTTTTTATTTTCCCTGGGGCAGGGTTTTCCTTTGTCCAGTTGTTCGGGTGTTGGTATTCATTGGCCCCCTTTTGGGATTCTTATTTTTTTGAGTGGGCTTTTAGGAGAAAACACAAAGATGTCCGAGTGTCCGCTGTAGACCATATTCAATTTCTGAGTGGGTTTTCAGGCGAAACAGAGGAGGATGTCCATTGCAGATTCAATCCCGTCTCTGGGCAGATGTTTCGACCATCAAGCATGCTGGCTTAGTTTATTCCCAGCCGAGCCACATTCATTCAAGTGCTGATGGCTCCAAATCTTCCCCCGCTCTGCCCCCCTCTCCTGCGGCTTTTCAACAAATGTCTCTTTTCCTGCCTGTAAATCCTTTATTTCTCAGGCACAAATTAATACACAGAGGTTATTTACAACATCCTCTTGCTCTGTCTCTGGAGTTCCTGATATTTTAAAAATTCTTATCCCCATAGGGTCCATGTCTTCTCTCCAGCAGATAGCATATTTTTTTTCCTCCGGATTAAATGGTTCTTTTGAATTTACAAATATATTTAAAGCCTGACAAATCCACCCTTCAAAAGAACCATATCTAGGCCAATAAACATGGTCAGATCTGATTTCCCTTTTTGTCCACTCAACCATACAGTACTGAATCATCTTTACTTTGTCTTTATTTCTTGTGCAAGGATCTAGTTCCCAATTTGCTAACATAACCCCCAAAGGACTATCTTGGGGTATTTCTGCTGGCCACTCTCTTTTCCCTTTTTTCCCTGAACTCTGATTTTCACTGATTTTCTGTCCCATTTTTTTATGATTTTATCTAGTTATTGCTTGGTCTCTGTTTTTCACTTTCCCTTACAGCCTGAACACCACCTTCCCCTTTCCCTTCCCCCAAGGCACAGAAAGCTCTTTATCTCAATAGTACAATACCATGTACCTTCTTCCAAAAAAAGTTTTAATTCAACAGTCTATATATTACATATACATTCACTCACTTCACTTACACAATCCCAATCACAACCAGACAACACAAGCAAACAATACAAGAAAATGGTACTCTCTTTTAATATTTCATATTTGCCTATAGGTATTTAAATAACCCCCCTCCAGTTGATCTTGGATTATCATGCTCTTAACTCCGCAACAAGTTTACGTGCTATCGATTCCTTTACTCGACTCAACGTTACAACATTATCCCGTTTTCCCAGTGGTTTGTATCAGGAAAACCTTTGCTCCCTTCCTTTAAGGGGTCCAACCCCTTTCTCTGGGACCCATGTCCCAGCCAGATGTCTAAGGGGTCCAACCCCTTTTCTTGGGACACCTGTCCCAGCCAGACCTCTAAGGGGTCCAACCCCTTATTTGGGACCCCGTCCCAACCAGACCTCTAAGGGGTCCAACCCCTTTTCCTGGGACACCTGTCCCAGCCAGACCTCTGTCATGGGTTAGCGCTGGTCAAATGCCAGTGCACCCATGAGTGTATGTTTTTCCCTAATAAACTACTGTGAGATGTGATCAAGAACTGAGCAGAGCAGGCCTATAACTTGAAATAGGAAAAAACCATTTATTAACCTACATACCAACAGACAATAGATACAAAAAGAAAACCCAATCACCCAAAAGCAGAAAAGAAAACCTCACAGAACACTTTTCCTCCTCCCCCCAATTTCCATCCCTTACATGCGCAACAGTTGACACCAGCACATACCCTCATATCTACTTGCTTAAACCTTCCACAACCCTGGGTTCCCAATCCAAGCCATTATCCCTTAAAAAAAACCCAATCTTCAATCCATCCAGAGAGAGAGAGGAGTCTCTCTCGCACCACAGACCCCCCACAGGAAACACAGGTCCATCCTCCCGTGTTCCCATGTCACCCATGGCACCACCCGGAGAATTCTACCAGGGTGACACCCTCCTTTCCATGTCCAGTGCTCTCGCCACTGTCCATGGACCAAAACCTCATAGGGCTCTTTTAAGGATGTTTGGCCAAGTACCAAAAACCAGCCATCTTCTCATATTGGGACTAGCAGTCCCCCCCAAATTTACCCCTGGGGCTGAGGGTTCCAAAAAGAGGCCACAGAATCTTTGGCTTTGAACCAAAAAGCATCCACCCAATACAGTCTTATTTATATTCGGAAGAGTCACAGTTCGTCTATGGCTAAATTATGCAAGAGAAGTCCAACTCAAAGGCCACTCCTTTTCATCTCTGGCAATCGGAGGAGATTCTTTTCATCTTCCTTTATCATCTTGGTCCCAGGCTGTCCTCTCTCTTCTAAAACCACCAGCCATAAGAAATCAGTGTATGGGATCAATTCTCCTCTGCCTTAGAAAGAGTTAAAAGCTTCTGTCTCCCAGCAAGGCCACAGGCTCAGGCAGGCTCCGGTAACTCCCACNCCCCATCCCAATCGGTCTCCTAAGGGGTCCAACCCCTTTTCCTGGGACCCCATCCCAGACCAGGGGGTTCAAACCTTTCCCCCCCCCAGTATCCCGCTTTCCCAGTGGATTGTATAGGAAAACTATCGGCTCCCTTCCTGAGGGGTCCAACCCCTCCCCAGGACCGTCCCAGCCACCCGGGGTACTTTACAACCCCTTTTTCCCCTGGGACCCCATCCCAGTCATCCGGGGATCGCATTCACTCCTCTTTATCATTCACTTCGCTTCTGTACTGGCCGTTCCTCTCGCAAGATAACGAAACCGCAGCTTAAGAAGCTACCACAATCGCTTTACCAGTCTGGGGTACCCAGCCAGTGTCTCATTCACACACCACACAGACCCCCTTTAACCCGCTCCCCTAAGAAATACTTACAATCCTTTTTCTTTCCTAGGTTCTTCGTGCACGAGGTTTTGACGGAGCAAAAAATACTGCAGTTTTAGGGAGCCTTTTCCCTTTTTCTTGCTTTTTTCTCGCTCCTTGCTTGTCTCTTTGGGTGTTTACCTGCAATCCCCAATTCTCACCAGGAAAAACAAAGTTTTGGGCCGCCAAAAACCCAGGCAGGGTGCCTCCCTTTGCTCTGGATTTCCTGGGGTTTCAGGGACGAGGTATATCCCGGAAAGAGCCCCCAAATTGTGAAAAACGAGGTTCACTTTCTATGTAAATTTTAAGAAATAGGTTTAATAGAAAAAAAGACAATTAGGAGATAGGAAAAAGCAAAGTAGGGCTGGCTGGGTGACTTGGCATTCAGCCAAGTCCACACTGTGCTATATCAGAGACATTCTTTAAATACCCTTTCTATTTCATCAGTTTTATGCATATTCATATTCTTCCATGTCCTATGGTGACTATGGTGCCTGTATCCCCAATCGTCTGTTCTGTGTGTGCTGTGTGTTCTGTACCTTTAAGACTGGTTCTGAGAGTGAGCAGGGAAAGAAGAAGGGCGCAGTTTGTTTTGAAAAAACAGTGTTCACTCCTCGGCAGTTGTTCTTCTTTGTCCTTGGGTGTTCGTCGGATGCACGGACAGCGGCGAGAGAGAGGTTTTTTTCCTTTTTAGTTAGTCTAGCTAGCTGAGGCAAAAAAAGCTTCCTGGACTGTTTTTTTTCCTTTTTTCTTGGGACTGTTTAAATCTGCTCTGGACTGAAAAACCCAGAGGAGCACCAGGAGCTGCACCTGTGGCCCACCGGGCCTGGACCTGGGCATTTTCCAGCGTCAAAGGGACTGGGACTGATAAGAGACTGAGAGAGCTGAGCTGGCTCACGGCAAGGACTTCTCTCAGTTTTGCCATCTCTCTTCGGACCAGCGAGAGGTTTTATTGTTTCATATTATTCATTCCTTATGCTTGTGGGCAGTTTGTTTGTTAAATAAATAGTTTTTTCCACTTTTCTCCAAGGAAGTTCTTTTCCCGGACCGACTAGGGGGAGGGGCCATTTAGGTTTTGCTCTCCAGAGGAACCTCATTCGGAGGTTTCCTCCCAAATTTGCCCTAAACCAGGATATTCCATAAACTAGTTTCCATATTCCAGGAACTGTTTTGCGTGGTCCCTCCTTGGGTCCGCCTTTTTAGAGCATGCGTGTTTCTTGGCTGTGTCTTCATTATCACCTCCAGCTTGGGCCTTGGTCCATACTTTCTTCAGATGGTAGATGCTGATAGTTGGTATATCAATAGCAGTCTTCTTTACATGTTCACTGGATGTTATCCTGACCAAACAGACAGTTTAAGCGTACTATATCAACTACTACCACTATGCCTAATTTTCTTTACTAATAGCAGAAATAAAAACTTATATCCTTACCACAATGTTATTAATCATATAGCACACATCTTGTGAAAAAACAACTTTATAATATGCATTTATAACACTAAAACACTATTCCAAGCATGCTTCTCAGGGTGCAGAGTGTGATAAGGACAATTTACTCACTAAAACGCAAAAGAACCAAAAAGGATTCTTAGAGTAATGCAACTAAATTTAAAAGAGAATTAATTTCTTTTTTACTCTCTCTTCTTTTTTTTGTTTTTGTATGAAAATATTTTTATATTTTGTGAATTTGATATGATAAAAATTAATTTTTTCATAGACCTACCCAGTGGAACAGGAACTATCACTCTAAGTTTTCTTGCCTTGTGAGTGTTTGTAATTTTGTAGTGGAGATTCTCACGCAGCTTGATGTAAACTATGTATATATTTAGAATAATTTACTTTGTTTACATATTTCTACTCTGGGAGGAGAAATATGATTGATGGTGATGTTCACCTACGAGGTCAGAGAGGTGGCAACCTGTGTAGCCAATCTTTTGCCTTCTGTAAAAAGTGCATATAAAGTGGAGTCAGAAAATTAAAATAAAACTTTCCTGCCTGACCTTCTGCTACCTGCCTCATCCTTTGTGTGTCTGATACAGTGACAAGGAACACTACCAATGACATTCTTCTAACTATATGTGAATGCAGTCAAAAAAACCCCAATTTTACAGTCTTTAAAGTATGTAAACACACATCTTCAACAAACCTATTCACATTTGTTCCAGAGTGCAATTATATTACAGCAGCTGAGGATGTCCTTAAAACTCAGCTGATTGATACATGGTAATAGTGGGGATACCCCCATAGGAATTTAAAAATTAAAACTCGCTGTGTAACTCTATGACCAAACTTCAAAACATATTAAGTCAACATTCAAGAAATACAGTATTGGGGAATCCCTCACACCCACTACCCAATAAGGAAAACTCATCTTTGGGTTCATGGGGTGGGAGACACTTACTAATAAGCATTGGATTAATGATTGCAATTAAATTTACATTTTTTATGATTGGAATAACTATTGTATTAGTCACATTATTATATCTTCTTCTATCTTTTCTCTTACTAACCCCTTTTCTCTATACATATCACCTGTCATGGGCAACCCATAAACTGAAGAAACATCGGAAGAAAATTCATTACAATGTTTAAGTTATGGGGTAGATTGTCAGACACTGAAATATTATAATTTATGACAAATGTGAAAAACGAAGTTCACTTTCCTGGTAAAATTTTAAAAGTTTAATAAAAGACAATAGGAGAGATAATAAAGCAAAGAGTTAATGGCCGGGTGCTTGGCATTCAGCCAAGGCCACACCTACTATCTTTGAAGACACTCCTTAAATACCTTTTCTATTACATCAGCCTTGTGCCTATTCATAAACCATTATGCGTATTCAAACTTTTCTCCAAACTAGTTTACATATTCTGTTGCAATGTATTTGAACAGCTTAGGTCACAGTGTGCTCCAGCCAAACTGTCTTTAGTCATTCTTATCAGAACCCTCTGGAATTCGTCAAGGTTACTAAGACATAAATTGTTCTAAAATAAGAAAGAAGAGGCTGAGAAACAGAATACCAAGCATGCAAGAACTAGATAAAGGAGGGCCATGAAGCACTGCACTGTAACCAATCATATTTCCTGAAAGGTGCATGCTGAACACTTGGACAAGATAGAGGCACCGATCAAATAATGTGTGATCATGTGAACCGAAGTTTTAGAATGTATAAATATAGCTTAATGTAAACAATAAATGGTTTCTGCTTAATCATATTGGTTGGTCGTCCAGAAGTCCTGAGCTCCCGCAATATTTCAGGAACTGTTTAGCATGGTCCTTCCTTGGGTCTGCCTTTTTAGAGCATGTGTGTTTCTTGGCTGTGGTTTTAATCCATCTTCATTATCACCTCCAGTTTGGGCCTTGGTCCATACTTTCTACAGACTGTAGGTGTTGAGAGCTGGCATGTCAGCAGCAGGGTCCTCATCATATGTTCACTGGATGTTATCCCAACCAAGCAGACAGTTCAAGCATACTATATCAGCTATTACTACTATGCCTAATTTTTGCTAATAGCAGAAATAAAAGCTATATCCATACAGCAAAGCCATTTTATCATTATACATATAGCATTCATCTTAATACTTGTGAAAAGCCAACAATATATGTATTTATAACAACAATTTTCATGAAAGACTTTCAAAACTGTATTACAAAAGCTGCAGAGAAGACCACCACATCCTGAATGGGGCTCTGAGAGGCCCTACACGTTCGCTGATGAAGATAAGATAAAGTAACAACTCAGGGCTGGGGACATTCATGAATCACAAGTCTAATACCTTCGGGAGGAGACCACAGCCCCAAGGCTATCAACTGCCAGGCTTGTACAGACCCTTGCACCAAAGGGTGGGGGGAGAGAGGCTTTGGGTGTGTGTTGGAAAGGCCTCTGGTCAGAGGCAAAGTGAACACCCATCCTCCACTGTGCAGAGAAGCCCAGCTGAGAGGCCCCCTTCACCCAGGGAAAAAGCTTATCCACAGCAGAAGGAGGTGTCATGGCTCATCAAAGGCCTCCCCCCAAAAGGGTCCACAGACCCTGCACCAGAGCACTGCAGCATGATGCAACAGATCCACAGTGTTGCAAGGGACAGTGTCAAACTGGCTTCCTACAAGGGAGGCACGTGGGCATTCCCACTTGGCCCAAAGTGTATATTAATACACTGAATTCTATACTCTGGTGTGGCATGGCACGGCATGGCGGTGGTGATGGTAGACCCTCACCACCAAGAAGAGCAGATGGAGGGGAGCAATGAGACATCATTGGGACCCTTGAATGGGTGATATGCTTCCACCTAACCCCTGTTACTCTCTCCCTGTCCCCCCACCCCCCAAGTACACTTCTTTCTTTCATTCTTTCTTTCTTTGGGATATGAGGTTGTGTTTGTTAAAGTTATTAATGGCTATGTTTACCAGAAATCCTTGTAGGAAGGCATAGCTGCAGGCTAAGCAGATAGAGGTCAGTTGGGGGTTGAAAAGCAGTTGTGGGGAGAGATGGGGACAGCATGTGAGCAGGAAGGTGATTGGGTGGCAAGATGCGTGGACAGCAGCACTGCAGCTGAGCAGCGAATGGGTGCTCTTCTGTTAAGTTCTGGTTATGTCTGGTAGAAACGAAAGGTATATATGAAAGGTGTTTTCTACAATAAAGGGATTTCCTTCGCATGCACAAGGGGGTCTGTGTCTTTGTTCCCCATTGCTACTCTCTTTTTCTCTTCCTCTTCCTCTTCCTCTTCCTC
>VZDJ01000320.1:22927-47441 GCA_008694505.1 Cyanoderma ruficeps | reverse complement strand
GGACACTGAGAAACACATGGCGGGACGGATGACAAGGAGTGTGGCGTGGGCCACTCTCGTGTCCGTTCCCAGTTCGATCGAACTTTTACTGTGCTGTGGCTTGGCGATCTGGTTATTGTTTTGCTTATTGCTATTTTTTGCTTCTTTTTTATTTTACTGCCAAAATAAAATTTTGATTATTGATTAATTCTGATTTGGATCACCATATTTATAACAGACTTGGTGAACCCCGAAGTGAAACAATCGTGTTTTTTTCATGGGAGCTCCACGCTGCTCGGGAGGCGCCCTGCTAACTTATAGCGGCCCGACGGTGCAAAGAGCTTAGTGAAACCGATTGTAAAACGAGCATTTTTTTACCAAAAAGGAAAAGCCACAGCGGGAAAGGGACTCGAGTCCAATAAAATTGGGAACTCGCAGGCAGCCCAGTGGGGGACTGACCTGGGGCCGCGGCTAGAGTTTTTCACTCATAAAACTCTACGTGCGCGAAGAATCCACGGAGAAAAGAGCTGTAAGTATCTGTGGTTGTGTGAGGTGTGGTCGGACGTGTGTTTTGAGATGTGGAAAATTCCACGGCGCGAGTGTGGTCCTCGACATAGCCGCAGTTCCACTGTCCCGCGAGGGAGGTGGTCGGCTGAGAGGGAAGCGAAAGACGCCTGGGACAAACACTCCATACACCCGGCAAGTTCTGGGCCTAAGGGGGCCCGGAGGGTCGACTGCGAGGGGCTAAGGGGAAAGGGTACGTCTTTTTCGAGTTCAAGACTGGTAAGCCTCTTAGCTCTAGGGCTAGGGTAGCCCAAGGAACTTACCGAGCGGATCAGAGAGAGTCCTCTCCGGGTAAACCCCAGACAGCTCGCTGGGAGTCATCGCCGAGGAGGAACTGATCAGCTGGTAAGTAAATTCAGTCCCAAGGGTACGGGGACTGAAAGCAGCCAAAAGGAGAAGGTAAGTCAGACAAAGATGGGTCAAGAGAACAGTAAACCTTCAGGAAAAGAATCAGAAAGGATTCTGAAGATTCCCAGAGAAAGCCCATTGGGGTGGATGCTAGAAAATTGGGGAGAATGCCCTCAGAGGAGGAAACTATCAAAGGAAAAAATGATACACTATTGTACCAAGGTATGGGGGGGGAAAGAAATAAGGGACCATCTGGTCTGGCCAATATTTGGAACATTTGAACCGTGGGTCGGTAAAGCCCTAAATCGGTTCGTGGCCAAGGAGAGACCAGAGGAGTGGGAGGAAAAATTGTATGCCGAAATCTGGGAGCCCCGAACAAGCCTGTACCCAGTGAAAACCAAGGCGGGAGGGGGCGGGCAAAATGACAAGTGGGACCTGTTGGACAATCTTCCTCCCCCCGTCCTACCTGCGGCCGCGGCACGAGAAACATCGTTTTCTCACCATGGACCTACAGCTCCGCCGTGGCCCCAAGACTGGACGCCACCTCCCCCTACTGGTGAGGCTTCGTCCTCCTGGGTAACCCCTCCCGCACCTGCCGAGAGCATAATGCACCCGAAAGGGGCAGGGCTCCCAGAACCTCCTAGAGGGGCTGGAAGATCGGCCCCCCCAACAAAAATTTCTTATTCTCCCCCAATGACTAGGCATAGGACGGGGACGAGGGACCTTCCTCCCTATACCCCTTAAGGGAAGTGCCAATAGCAACGGGAGTGATAGGATTTGTGAATGTGCCCCTCAATACGGCCGACGTCAGGGCCTTCAAAAAGGAGATGGGAAAGCTGATGGACAATCCACTAGGGATCGCCGATCGGCTGGACGAATTTTTGGGTACCAGTATTTACAACTGTGAAGACTTACAATCCATCCTGAGATCATTGTTTAACACCGAGGAAAGAGACATGATCAGGAAGGTGGGGATTCGGGAATGGGATAGAAGGAACCCCCAAGGGGATTGGGGGGAACAGAAATGGACAAGTCTTGACCCCAGATGGAACCCGCAAACGGAGGAAGGTAGGCGTAGCATGGTAGATCTCCGGAACATGATAATTCAAGGTGTTCCGGAGGCGGTGCCACGGGGACAGAATATCAGTAAAATTTTGGGGGAATGCCAGGGAAAAGACGAATCTCCGAGTGACTGGCTGAACCGTTTGAGGAAAGGTTTGCAAATTTATTCCGGGACCGACCCTGACTCCCCCGTGGGAGAAGTCTTGCTTAAGACTCAATTTGTAGCAAAATCTTGGGATGATATCCGGAGAAAATTGGAGAAAATAGAGAACTGGCAGGGGAAGGAATTACAAGAGCTACTGAGGGAGGCCCAAAGGGTATACATGAGACGGGATGAGGAGAACAGTAAAATCCAGGCTGGGGTGATGGTAGCAGCAAGGAGAGAAGCCCAAAAGCAGGATCGGCCCCCAATTAAGGGGAACACAAATCAAACAAAAACGGGACAAGGGAAACACCAGACCCCTCCTGGAAAGGGCCCTTGGGTAAAGAAAGAGGACGTGGAATGTTTTTATTGTAAAAAGAAGGGCCATTTGAGAAAGGATTGCTTCAAAAGGATCAGGGACGAGCAGGTATTCCAAGAAGACTAGGGGTGTCGGGGGCTTTTTCTTTTGGAGACCAGAACATCTAAGGAGCCCTTGCTAACTCTAAAAATCGGTCCCCAATGGGAGGAAGTCGTTTTTCTGGTGGACTCTGGAGCCGAGAGATCAACAGTACAGAAAGTTCCCACGGGATGTGACAAAAGTAACGAATATATGCTGGTAGTGGGAGCGAAGGGAATCCCCTTTAGGGCCCCAATAATTAAAAACGTGCAAATTGAGTCCCAGACAAAAATCTGTTTAGGAAGCCTACTACTAGTAGAGGAAGCTGAATACAACCTCCTGGGGAGAGATCTGATAGTAACTTTAGGAATCAACCTAATTGTTCAGGACTCTCAACTGGTAGTCAGTTTATATAAATTAACTACTCAAGATGAGGAAAATATCAATCCCAAGGTCTGGCACGTCCCTGGGGAGGCAGGAAAGCTAAATATTAAACCAATTCAAGTAGAAATTGAGGAGCCTAATAACCCTATCAGAGTAAAGCAATATCCCATACCCTTAGATGGGAGGAAGGGGTTAAAGCCCGTCATAGATGATTTATTACAAAAGGGAACGCTAGAACCTTGTATGTCCAGCCATAACACCCCTATATTGGCCATAAAGAAGCCAGATGGCAGCTATAGGCTGGTACAGGACCTTCGGGCGGTTAATTCAAGAACCCGAACAAAGTTCCCGGTGGTGGCGAACCCCTATGCCCTTCTTAACCGGCTCTCCCCCTCAGACACTTGGTACAGTGTGATTGATTTAAAAGATGCATTTTGGACTTGCCCCCTGGCTGAAGAGAGCCGTGATTACTTTGCTTTTCAATGGACTGATCCCGAGACACACCGAAGCCAGCAACTACGCTGGACGACCCTGCCCCAGGGCTTTGTAGACTCCCCCAACCTATTTGGACAGGCTTTAGAGCAGTTACTAAGCCAGTTTACTCCAAGCGAGGGAACAAAATTATTACAGTATGTGGATGATCTATTGGTAGCGGGCCCAACAGAGGAAAGTGTGAGAGAGTGTACAACCGAATTGTTAAACTTCCTGGGAGGTAAGGGACTGAAAGTTTCAAAATCTAAACTCCAGTTTACTGAGCCGGATGTGAAGTATTTGGGGCACTGGCTGACAGAAGGAAAAAAGAAATTAGACCCAGAGCGGGTGGCGGGCATTATAGCCCTCCCGGCTCTTCAATCAAAGAGGGAAGTAAGGCAAATCCTTGGCCTTTTTGGGTACTGCAGACAGTGGATAGATGGGTACAGTGAGAAGGTAAAATTTTTGTATGAAAAGCTGACCACTGCTAAAGTGAAATGTAGCGGTGCAAAGTTCGGGTTTTTTCCAATGTTTTTTATGTTTGTAATGGTCTGTCCCAATCCCCCCCCCTTAAACCCCCCAGTGGTGCAACCTTGAACTTCCCTCTGTCAATCACCCTGCTAGAGTTAAAAGATTCTGGGGATGAAACCCCTGATTTGCCCAGGTAATTAGGTGCCACCCACACCTATTGTCTTTATAATATTGTACTGGCTAGTGGTCCCGGCCCTTTCCTGTCTTGAGACCTGCCCCCGAGGTACTTAATCTGGGGGCAGGGGAATTTTCCCTCTCTTTGCATGTGGGCTCTGGGACCCTCTGCCTTCCACCTACTCTGGAGAGGTGTACCTAGAGAAATAAACCATCCAAACCCACCGAGAGCCGCTCTCTTTTCTCAAGCCGCAACCACGCTTCAGCCGGAGATTCAGACCCTCCAAACCTCTGACATATAGATTTCCCGGGGCGAGCTAGCCGGTAACAGCAGCCCCCGATAAGGGATTTCTATAGTGAAATGGACTGAAAGTGATGATAAGGAGTTCCAGAATCTGAAAAATGTATTGATTTCGGCTCCGGTGCTCAGCCTCCCCGATGTGAGGAGGCCTTTCCAATTATTTGTCAATGTTAACAATCATACCGCGCACGGGGTCCTTACCCAGGATTGGGCGGGAGACAAGAAACCTGTGGGGTATGTTTCTAAATTACTTGATCCGGTCAGTCGGGGATGGCTCACTTGCCTCCAAGCTATTGTAGCTGTGGCATTACTGGTAGAGGAGGCAAGAAAAGTCACCTTTGGGGCACCCCTGGTAGTGTATTCCCCACATAATGTACAGGGAATCCTACAACAAAAAGCAGAAAAATGGCTAACAGATGCCCGACTCCTCAAATACGAGGCTATTTTGATACATTCTCCGGAACTGGAACTCCACTCCACCTCCGCCCTGAATCCAGCTCAATTTCTTTTCGGGAAGGCCATGGAAGGAATTGTCCATAATTGTTCAGAATTTATAGAGCTGCAAACCAAAATTAGGCCTGACCTGGAAGAAGAGGAGAAATGGTTTGTAGACGGCTCCTCCAGGATGATAGATGGGAGGAGGAAGTCAGGATATGCTATTGTGGATGGACGATCGGGGAAGGTGGTTGAATCGGTACCACTTAGTCCGGGATGGTCAGCCCAGGCCTGTGAGTTATATGCAATTCTCAGGGCATTGGAAAGATTAAAGGGAAAAACTGGAACTATCTATACCGACTCAAAATATGCCTTCGGAGTGGTACATACCTTTGGGAAAATTTGGGAGGAAAGAGGCCTAATTAGCTCTCGTGGAAAGTGTCTAGTGCATGGGGAAATTATCAAGCAAATTTTGGAGGCTGTAAGAGAGCCTGAAAACATCTCTGTAGTACATATTAAGGGACACCAAAAGGGGAAACAATTTAAAATCCGGGGAAATCATTGGGCAGACATAGAGGCAAAAAGGGCGGCTCTATTGACGGTCAGTACCCCTGAATTTGGAAAAGGGGAAGAAACCCCTGGGTATGTCCCACAACCGACAGCAGAAGAAATTAAGGGATACAAAAAGATAGGGGGTAAGTTGGAAGGGGGAAAGTGGATGCTACCGGATGGAAGGGAATTGTTACCTAAGGGGTACACCCGAAAAATTTTAAAAAGGTTACACTTACAGACTCACTGGGGAACCAGAGCTTTGGCAGAGCACTTCCTAAGGTTTTTTGTCTGCAAAGAGATTTACGAATTGGCTAAGCAAGAGGTAAGGGGATGCCTCACCTGCCAGAAGGTAAATCGGGCAAATTCCAAACAAGCCCTCTTAGGGGGTCGGCCTTTGGCTTATCGACCCTTTGAGAGAATTCAGGTGGATTTTACCGAGTTACCCAAGGTGGGGAGACACAAATTTTTATTGGTATTGGTGGATAAATTGACTCATTGGGTGGAGGCTTTCCCCTGTGCCAGGGCTACTGCCCGTACAGTGGCAAAAATCCTTTTAGAAGAAATTGTTCCCCGATTTGGAATAGTGCAAGACATTGATTCGGACCAAGGCACCCATTTTACCTCCAAAATCATCAAGTTAACTGCGGAAGCCTTGGGGATAAGGTGGGACTTTCACACTCCTTGGCACCCCCAGAGCTCTGGACAAGTCGAAAGAATGAATCAGACCCTAAAAGCACAATTAGCCAAATTGATGCTAGAAACAAAATTGTCATGGGTGAAATGCCTTCCCTTGGCACTCCTAAATATTAGGACTATGCCAAATTCAGAGACAAGCATCTCACCATTTGAGATGCTATACGGGATGCCTTACAAACATGGAATGCCTGTGGGACACCCCAGTGTGGAGGAGGGGCAAATTCAACCCTACTTAGTAGCACTGAACAAGCACCTCCAAGATCTAAGGACCCAAGGACTGGTCACTCAGAATGTCTCCCTAGGATTCCCTATACACAAAATTAACCCCGGAGATGAAGTTCTTGTCCGGTCCTGGAAGGAGGTTTTGTTATCACCTCATTGGGAAGGTCCTTTCCTTGTTTTACTTACTACAGATCCAGCCATTCGGATGGCGGAAAAAGGGTGGACTCACGCATCCCGAGTGAAAAAGATTCAACCACAAAAGAAGGACCCTGAATGGACTGTAACCTCTGCCCCAGGAGATTTGCAACTTAAACTCCAGCGTTGATGAACAACTTAGATCGGATAAGTTGTAAACAACCTGGTTGCAATTGTTTCCCTTTCGCCCATTTCAAGTGCATATTTTGTTGTGAAATTTAGGTGGTTCACTGCAGGGGAGGGAGCAGACCTGATAGCTACTGCTATAAGTGTTATCAAGAGGAGTTGAGACTCACCAACCTTGCTCTAAATGCTGCTCAAAATTTGGGAATCATTGAAAGGGGATCATATGAGTGGGCCGTCATCCTCGATCTCAGTATCCATGGAAAATTTCATACGAAAGCCAGGATACTGGACACGGAATGCCGAAGGACCAACAGGGTCCCTTGCATGGCAGACCCGGTCAAGCTCAGCAGGTGGAGTACCTATAAACAGAGGTTTGATGTCAGGGCAGAGTGCATCCCGGAGGAATTTCCCTGCTGCCGAGAAGAAATACAAGCCCGCCATTGGGAACCTCCACCCAACGGGCGAAGGCCAAGGCAGAGGGATGAACCTAGGGATAGTCCTGCTAGCCCTGGGCCTCATGATAGGTAATGCAGCAGGAAATGATATCTCTGGCCCACGCTCCCCTGAAGGGGAATGCCAGACATGCACGATATTCATCCATAAAGGGTTAACTCCCTCTGGAAAACCCCCGCTGGAGTGCTTGGCACCCCTGGGTCAATGTGTCGATCGAGGCAATTGGTATCAAATTTGCAAAAACAATGAAGAAATAATTTGCTTCGAAATAGGAGCAGGACCCAGAGACAGGACGGACGAGACTCACTCCTCTGGAAAAATTCCTCAGATCCCTATTTGTACTCAGTGTAACCAAACGGTGTGGAGAGAGGGAAAACCAGTTTCTGTCTTTATAGGATATCACCAGGTGAATGATGTTTGTTATGATGAAGAAAAATCAGAAATGTGTAAAATGGGAAATAGGATGTACTGGATGGGGAAGAACCTCAAACATGAGGTCCCTCCTAAGGGTACGGAAAGTGTTATTTGGGACTTGTTAGACTGGAGAGATGACAAAATGTGTATGCAGTATCCAAAAATTTTCTGCTTTACCCAAAATAAGGAAGGTATAAACCCTGAAGCAAAATTGGAACAGATTAGATTACATTCATTGGAAGAGCACTATAGCTCCTTAATAGCACAATATCAAGAGATTGGATTGCCTATAACATCTCAGAATTCCTTTGTGATCAGGTTCCAGGCCTCCCTAGAGAAAATTCTAAATCATACCCTGAGTGCCCTGGAATTGCTGGCGGAGCAACACACACAACTGAGAACCCAGGTGCAAAATAATCGAGCCGCATTAGACCATCTATTAGAAAACCAAAAGGGCGTTTGTCAGGTACTTAACTACTCAAATTGTCACCAAGAAACCAAAGATTACGCCAATGCCATCAATCATTTAGCCACAGAAATCAGGAGACTAGCTCAGGTCCCCTTTCAAAGGGGACACTCCTCTTGGGGAAGAATAGATTTCTGGGGCAGGGCCTGGTGGGAGCTAGGCATAATAGTGGCCATTGGAGCTTTGGCCATTCGATACCCGATCCAAAGAATTTACTCCCTAGCCCGAGGTAAAAGATCAGCCACTTGTTCCTCAGTTGCAAAGGAAAGAGACCATCCCTCCGTGTGAAAGATATCTTCTTCACTAGAAAGGAATTCAGCAGCTAAGATTCTAGACAGATTCGAAAGGGAATCACAATTTCAAAGGGAGTTTAAAGGGAACTGTGAATCCTCCCTCGAAGAGGGAGAGGATTCTGACTAGTAGGGAAATGTAGATATTGTCAATAAGATAGAAAAAGGGGAAAGTTATATGCCTTTGCCCCGATCAATATGACTTCCTTAAAAGGGGGAGGAGTTGACATATATATATCCTATATATTGATCTGGGCAGGAGAAATTAAATTATTGCAGTTGTATGTGAACCGGGACATGCAAAATTAAAAGTTTATAAGTTGCAGGAAAGGTTGAGGAAGCGGCCAGAGAAGAGAACAAGGGGGATGCCAACCCTATCTGCAAGTGAAAAGCCGAGCTGGCTCTGGCATAAGTTTCAGACAGCCGAAACTCCACTCCTACAGCTCCAATACACGTCAGATCGTCTGGGGAGGAGAACCTGCTTTACAACTGAAAGCAGCCCCAAGGACTCAATTCAGGCCTGGCTCAGGGAGAAACTGAACTGAATAGAAAGGACTCATGAATGTTAAAATCCAGCCATCTCCGAGGAAAAGCCTGGCCTGAGGGAGAATAAAAAGTATAAAACTGGACACTGAGAAACACATGGCGGGACGGATGACAAGGAGTGTGGCGCAGGCCACTCTTGTGTCCGTTCCCAGTTCGATCGAACTTTTACTGTGCTGTGGCTTGGCAATCTGGTTATTGTTTTGCTTATTGCTATTTTTTGCTTCTTTTTTATTTTACTGCCAAAATAAAATTTTGATTCTTGATTAATTCTGATTTGGATCACCATATTTATAACAGGATCAATCCCTTCAAACAACTCTTTACTTTTAAATGCTGAAAAAGTGCTCACAGGTGAACCATGTAAGTGAAAAATACTATATATCCTAAATAATAATGTTAATTTGAATATTAAAGCTAATTTCCTTTGTCATCAGAATGAAATCAGATTGAGACACCTAAAATTCAAAATATTCTTCAGGCAGTAATTTTAAAATGTTAATTTTTAAAGGAATTTATTATTAGAATGATAATACTGATTAGAAGCCTTGGAAAAGGAATGTTTTGCAAAATAAAGAATAAATCTGGGAGGGTTTTGCATTTTTTCTTCTCCATAAGGCTTGTTGGTAGGAGTTCTGTGGTAATAGAGACATCCAAAAAATAAATGAAAGGCTTTAAACTGAAAAAGTGGAGTTTTAGATGAGATTTTGAGAATAAATTCCTCCCTGTGAGGGTGGGGAGGCCCTAGCACAGTTTGCCCAGAGCAGCTGTGGCTGCCCCTGGATCCCTGGAAGTGTCTGAGGCCAGGTTGAACGGGCTTGGAGCAACCTGGAATAGTGTAACGAGATGGGCTTTACCATCCCTTCCAACCCAAACCATTCCATGATTCTGTGATTCCAAGGAGCTGACTTCTCCACAGACCTTAGCACAGCAAATTCTACACAACTTTTCCCCATATTTTCTTTAGCACACTCATATCCTTGAGCAACTCACTGAAACACATGCTCAAGTCAAGATTAGCTCCTATGAAATGAAAATCACTCTGGCTGCAAAGGGGGAAGTGGAATATTATTCTTCATCCTGAATTGAAATATTAGAAGCTGACTCCTGAATTATACTCTGGGGTTACCAAGCTCTAATTGAGATTGAAATTGGGCCGTTATTTTTGGTGCAGCCTGGAAAGCTCCAAGTCTTATTCCCATTTGTGCTGGTGGAAATCCCCACCCATCATCTCAAATTCTGGTCTGCCTGCACCTTCGGGATGAGGAAAACCTTCCTGGCCCCTTCCCCCCCCCTGGAAACAATGATAAATGACAGCTACTCCAAATTGGAGCTGGCTGCTGCTCCTCACCAAAGGGCCAAGGGGAGGGTGGGAAGGGGCTTCTCCCCGAAAGCTGATTGATAGGTGGGGTCAGGATGGGGGGAGCGCTTGCTGGACCCGGTCAGATCCCAGGGAGCTGCTGACAGCTTGTGCTGCCATTCCCTTCCTTCCCTCTCTGGCCAGATTTATGTTGCTGTACAGAGGGTGTGGGATAAACTCTGCCCACCCCAAAACGATAATGTGCTCCTATAAATCTAATTTTTTTGTTCTGCCAGTTCTGTCTAGAGGGGTTGGGTTTCTCTGGAGGAACAATTAGTGATGATTCCCAACACTTTGAAATACTAAACCAAAGTCGATGGGACTTTCCAATCCTCAAGTTAGCACCATGTAGTAGAAACCATGTTTCTGAGCAGAGGTGAGGGCAGGGAGGCCCTGGCACAGGGTGCCCAGAAAAGCTGTGGTGTCCCATCCCTGGAAGTGTCCAAGGCTGGGTTGGACAGGGCTTGGAGAAACCTGGGATAGTGGAAGCTGTCCCTGCCCATGGCAGGGGATGGAACTGGATGGGCTTTATTGTTCAACCCAAACCATCCTGTGGTGGTGGTGTCCAGGGAGTAGCAGGAGGTGAAAATCCCATCAGTTGTGCTGGAAAAATGCCCCAATTAAGGACAAGCTCCTTCCCCTCCCAAGTCACTGTCACAGTGTCTGGCTGTGGGACACGGAGGGACACGACACAAATGACCAGGTCTCAACTCGCACTTCCCCAGCCCCAGGCAGGTTCTCCACATCCCCAGGATCCCTTTGAACACGCGTCAGGGAGTCACCCTGGGAGCTGGGGAGAGGTGTTCCCTTGCAAGAAAAACATGGGACAGGTGCAGGCATTGGGAATGGAGCCCTCAGAACTAACAACCTGAAATCGATTTAGCCCAATGTATCGATCAGTGCAAACAAGCAAAAAATATATTGGGCTGAGATGATTAAATAGGATGAGGTTTCTTTTTTTTTTTAATTTCAAGTGCTGAAAAATTCCAAAGGCATGACTGAGGAATTAATATGCAGCTAAAAACACGCTGAGGGAAAAAAGGCCAGGGAAAGCAAACAGGACTCAAAATAGATTTATCTCCAAATGTCCTGTGAAGCCAAGGAATCTGCTGCTATAAACACAGAAATTGCAACCGGCCACATGAAACAAAGCCCCGCTTTCAGTGGCACCTGGGGATGGTGAGATGGAAGTAATTCCTCTTTAATGAAGATATTGTGATGTGTCCGAGGCTTGCTGTGGAACAGCAATTCCCACTGCCTGGGAAAAGGGGGGATTAAGTTACAGAGGGGCTCTGCTGGAGGAGGAACCCTTGCTTGAAGCAAACCCTTTGCTGGCATTATCTGTTTAATGTGTTGCACGCCATTTGCAGCATAAATATTTCCAGTTCATTTTAATTTTATATTGGAGGAGAATCATAAAGACAGAGGGTTATTGGCCACAGCTGCGGGGATGTGGCAAATGCAACTTGAAGAATTATTCTGTCAGAGAGACAGAGCCAGATATTATTGGTTTTTCCCTTACAGTCTTGCCAGCAGTTAAAAAAAGGATTTTATTAAAAATAATCATGTAATTAAAATCTATAGACTTAAAAGCCTTTAGAGGAGCTAGAGCTAAACTAGAATAACGCGTTTACATTCAGATGTTGTAGGTTTGTAACAAAACAATTCTGCATTTGGTCAAGAAAGCAAAATAAAAGGTTTTTAAAGTTAAATATTATATTTTAAAACATAGGCAGCTTTGAAGTGTGCAGTGATTGATGTAGCTGGGAAGTTTCCTCCTAGGAAATGCTAAGTTTGGATGTAGAAATTCATCAGTGATGATCTGGGACACCAGTGTGTCCTGAGAGGGAGAAATTACTTTTATTCCCCACACGTGTGGTTTTAACAGCCAGTGCCAGGCTTTTCAGCCGTTGTCCATCAGCATGATGGATCATCCTTCTGTTTTCTCACTTCCCAAACTCTGGCTGGAACAGAGAATTTTCCCAAAGCAAAGGAAATATCCCAGCACAAACCAAACCCAACAGCCACCCAGAGCCGTTTCTTTTTTCAGCTCTTCTTTCTTAATTCCTTTTCTCCAAGCTTTGTCCAGTAATAAACAACTGTTCCAATCTGCTGCGCTGATCAAAAGAAATGTTTTAATCAGTCCCAGGCTAAATATGCTATTATGTTATCACTGGAGCAAATCATACAAAATACAAAACAAAAATATCAGTTTAATATGCTCCAGATCAGGAATGTCTTAAAGAAACTCACCTTCCTTACAGGTGTGTTCTATTTTAAGGAAAAAAAGGGAAGAATTAAAGTGTGGGGGCTGGCGCTGGGGCCACATGGCTGCCATGGCAGGAATGCCAGGATCCGAACTGGCCAAGCCAAATTTCTGCAAACAAAACACTTTTCTCCACCCCAGAGATGTTTTCATTAATTTTTTTGGTTTTTAAGCTGAAGAGCAAATCCCTGTTTTCACCTGCTGAGGAGTAAATCCAAAGGGAGAGCGTGGACCAATCTGTGCTACCCCCAAGCCATGGCTCTGGTAAGGGATGCAACCCCAAGGAGACCCAGAGGCTTCCAAATTTTTGAGACAGTTTTCCCAGGACCCTGAGCATGGTCTGGATCCGATGCAGGGTGATGGCAGAAGTCAGTGGATGCAGGAGCATCCCTGCCCCATGAGCCAAATGCAAGATGGCCATCAGAGACACTTGCCATCGGCTCTGGAAAATATAGTCTTGGGCAGAACTGGATGTCATTTCCATCCTCTGCTCTGTTCTGTGTCCAGGAGACCCACCCAGCAAAATTCCTCCTTTTTATGGCTCATTAAGGCTCATGGCTCCATATGCATGAGTGATACTCAAAACCAGTTAAAAAATAAGTGATATTTGGGATGGTCCAGTTTGGAGTGGGGTGCTCTGCCTGTCTCATCAGCAGGACCTGGAGACAGACTCCCAGGGTCAGCAGCGAAGACCATGCATTCCCAGATGGATCCTTCATATATGTTGGATTGAGGAAATCCTGACTCTCCATAAGATCCTCAAGGTGGGGAGAGGAGCTGGACATAGGGGAAAAATCCTCACTGGCATACACAGCACAAACACCACCCAAACCCATTTCATGGAATCATGGAAAGGTTTAAGGTGGAGTGACCTTAAAGTCCATGTAGTTCTACCCCTGCCATGGGCAGGGACACCTTCCACTATCCCAGGTTGCTCCAAGCCCCATCCAACCTGGCCCTGGACACCTCCAGGAATCCAGGGGCAGCCACAGCTTGTCTGGACACCCTGTGCCAGGGCTTCCCCACCCTCACAGGGAAGAATTCCTTCCTAATTATTTGACCAAAAATTTGACTAAAAACCACCTCAGAAAGTGGGGACATTGTCTTGGGATGAAGGAACAGCAGCAGGGATGAAGCATCTAGACCAGACCAGATCCATATGAGCTCTTCCCTGTTCTCTCCTTCCCATTCTGTCCCTCAAGAGTTCCTCATTTGCAATTCCAAGGGCCAATGTGGGAAGTGTCAGCACTTTCAAAGCACGAATGCTTTGGAAATGCCAGATTTGGTTTCAGCTGGGAATGAAGTTTGGGGCTTTGCTTTGCTTTGATTTGGTTTAATCTTGAAAATCTCCAGGACACAGAGTTGAATTTATTCTACCAGCCTAAATTCTCAAATTCTGGGAATTCTGAGAAGCGAAGCAAAGGGGGCTGATGTCATCCGTTAGAAGAGCCCAGATAGAGACATTATCCTACTTTTATGAAAACCAAAGGCCAAATTCATATTTATTTGAGCTGCAGCAGGATCTGGCTTATATCCTGGATGTTACAACATACTGTTCCAATCTCTATTTTTATTAGCAATATTGATAACATTAGAAAAAATATGATACAGGAAATAGCATATCGACTTTGATTAATTTTACAGTATGACTTTTAACAAACATAAAGGAAGAATTCAGCAAAGGGCTGAAGCTAAAAGTGTTGCTGGCGAAGGGGGATGTGGTACCTACATGTCCTGTGTGGGGCAGCTGGATATTCAACATGGATTTGCCTCCATGGAAGAAAAATTGTTCATAATCAATTGTTTTGAAAACTGTGAGCTCATCTTTAAGTTTATTAACACTTTCAGACATAATGATTTGCTGTAAGAAATTAAGGTATTGGTGTAAACTTAAATCCTTTTATTGTGCACAGGCAGTGGTGTTAAAACCCTGGTTGAATATTTCTAGGTATAGACATGTGAAATGCTTTCATTGCAGGGAGAAAAATCCCTAATTCCAGCCCCAAATCTCAAGTCCTGTGAGAGGATGGGACCTTATTGGACTCACCTGATATTTAATAATAATAATAGTAACAATAATAATAATAATAATTCACTATTATATGGATATGAACCATTTAGCACTTGAAACATTGCTTTGTATCTGGATTTATGCTCTTTTTAAAGTTTAAAATGCACTCAGGACAGAGGGTATCATGGTGCTGTTGAGGATAAACCAGTCCAGCCTCCTGGATTGCTCCATTTTGTCCTGGGATTGGAAACACCCATGAAACACAGCCCCAGGCCCAAAATTTATCTAACTGCCTTAAACCTATGGGGTGGTTAAAGTAATGTGCGATGGAAGACGATAGTTTAAACCACCGAGTACTTGAGGTGACATGGGCACAGCAGGATCATGGTTCAGTGTTTGATGGCCACCCAAACCTGCCTAAAAAAGGATATTTCTGCTGGCCTCAGGCTGCAGGTCCAGGGGGAAGGGATGCAGCAGCTCACTCTGATGAACCAGGAGCTGAGGGCATAATCCATCCATAACCCTGGAGCATCAGCTGGGTAATTTCAGGAGTAACTCCAAGTCACCACACAAGTCCTTAACGGAGCCGAAGGTGAGATCTGGGGCCAGCGCCAAGAAGGAAAAAGTGAATTTCTCTGAAACACCATTCTCTGAAACCCTGAAAAAGAAAAGCTTTTGAAATAAGAGAAAATAGCTGAAAATATCTGAAAAATTTATCCAATTTATCTTCAGACTTCAGAGAGCCAGGAGCTATCCTCAGCTCCTGCCCCCATCTCTGGTTTTGTTCAGGATCTGCCTCCTTAAGCAGCAAAAATGATTTTTCCAAATTTTTCTCCCTATCACTGGTGTTTCCCTCTCCAGAAAGGTCTTGACTTTTACTCGCTGCTTTGTGCCATTTGATTTATAAGCTCATGGGGTCCTTCTAAAAACCTGCACTCCTTCTTGTACTTAATTGCTACAATAAACTGAAAACTTGGTGCTTTAGGAGCAGCAGTCTGGGAGGAAACAGTTTGATGGATGGAAGTAGATGATAGGTCCTTCTTGGGAATGTCACCAAAAGGACACAACGGAGAAGTGGTTTTATAAATAACTGCAAAATTCAGAAAGTCCACGAGCTTGGGGAGACCAGAGCTCTATTAAGCACAAACAGCTTGCAGGGCAATTCCCAACATGTGCAAAAACCCTCTCAGCCCCTGTAATTCGCAGCAGCCTCAGCTGCATCCATCGGCATTCACTCCCTGGGGCTGGCAGTCTGGGATGCCATGGAAAGGGATGCCTGGAGTTTGCATCCCAGAATGCAAATAAACCAGTGAAAGAAAAGGTGATTAACAAGTCAAAGCTTTTATTCACATTGTGAGGAAGGTGCTTTTCCTTTTGGAAATTAATTTATAAAAAATAGGTCTTGATGTTTTAAAAGCTGTTTTTTCCAGTGGGTGCAGCATTGGTGGAGTACAGAGTGGGCATGGATGGAGTTCCTGCATGTTCCAAGCAATGCCATGATTCCTGTCATGGCTCCAAGTGACAGCAGTAAAGAAAATTATAAAATTCATCCTGTAAATGCCAAGGAATGAAGCTTCACTTGTGGCACTGCAAAGTGCAGCTCCAGCCACCGAGTGCTCGTAGCAAAACCCCACAGGAGTTGCAAATGCATCCCCCTGCACTCGGAATCCAAAATCCATCTGGGATGAGAGAGCCACCATGGCACCAGCAATTTTATAATTATCTGAACCTCTCCTTTAGCTTCCTGAGCTGAGTTTTATGAGTCACCACAGATGTTGTATATTCTGGGGGACAACCAGATACCCAAAACAAAGAGGAAGGGACGCGTAAATATTGTGGCCTCATCTGTTTCCAATAGGCTGTGTTTACATATTAATATGCAATACAAATTTGTAAACATGAGCATTTGAAACTTTTGGAGGAACCGATATCAGCCTTTTCCCTTTCTGCAGCTTTATTGGAACAACATGTTCCTGGCCCCAGCCACACATGGACATGGTTTCCATATTGGATGCATTTCAAATGGTCTGGGTGCTTATTTGTTCTGCTCTATCTTGCTATCCAATCCTCATTTGCTTTGCATAATTGTGATACAAATTATCATCTAATTACAGCCCCAATCTCAGCAGCTCAAATGTAAACTGAGGCACTTCCATCGCAAAAAGCGACATCTGATGCTCCCTCTACGCCTTTGGCTTCTCAAATAGATGGATTAGATTTGGGTGAAACCAGAGAGTAAACTGCACTTTGATTAAAAATATTATTGCTGGGTATTTTGTCTCCTTGGATTTTAAATCCACCCCCATGTCTGACCATCAAGCCGATCCCATGTCCTGGCATTGGGTATGGACACGGCACCTCTGGAACAGCCACTTTTACTTGCTGAGTGCTGTAAACAGGCTCAGATATTCCCAAATAACTTCAAACGCCTCTTGGGAAAGGTCAAATGACTAATAGCTGAGATTGTTCAGCAAGTTTCATCTTTTAAAAAAAAACCCTTTGGGTTTTTTCTCCCTGTTCCCATTTAAAAATAGCACTGTAATCCTGAGGTGCTGTTTGTATTTGCTCACTAAGTCCAAAGAATTGTGAACTTTGAAATGGCCACGAGTTTTCCAATAATATTTGTGGCAAGAAATACAAAGCAGCATGTGATGGAATTGTATTGACAGGCACATGGGCCTGCCTGAAATATCGACCTCGGTTCTCCCAGTTTCACATTTAATAAATCATATTGCTTAATCCGATTTATTCTCTCGAATTCTGCCACTCACCTCCTGCTAGTGGCTGTTTCACAAGGGGTCCTGAAAGTGTAGAGTGCAGGTTAGCTGCTTTTTGGGGAACATTTATTTTAGTATCTAAGCAAACTCATCTATTTTATAGTGTGAGTGAATCAGCTGAGTCACTGTTGTGGATATGAAAAATATTCCTATGCCAGAAGGGCCAGGGAGCTTGGTCTGCTCTGAGGTGGCTTTGGTGGCACAGGACAGAGAGCTATGACTGCCTGAAAACACCACCCACATCTTTTTTATTTCTTAGACTGATTTTTGAAAGGATAAAACCAGGAGATGAAGGCAAAGGGAATGGAAATAACCCTCAGATAACCTGGATCAAGCAGCTCCTCTCATGCCGTGCTGACCTCTCATACAGACAAATTGATATTTCTGGATCTGCCTGATGAGCACCCTTCCAAAGTGTGGCACACCTGGGACACACTCAGACCTTGCAGGGACCAGGCTCTGGGTGTGTTTTCCATGTGGCTGTGATGAGGGAGGATGGCAAAACCTGGGATCCTACAGGACCCACGGAGGCGCTTTGAGATCCAGCTCAGTTCCAGTGGAATCAGCCAAGCATCATTCCTGGTGGAGCAAATCACTGCACCAAAAATATCTCTCCCAGTCATTATCAGTCACATTTTTAACCAGACACTGATTTACTGGATTACAGTTCGTGGCCAGCAACTCTGGAATATCTTATGCAACTGCAAATATTTGGAAAATTGGAAGTTCCCTATTGCACAAATCCGTGACTGATCAGGAAGAGCCTTCCAGCTCCTCAGGAGTACAACCACATGTGGGGGCTGGGTCGTGGTCACTCAGCTGGACAGAGCCTGGCCAGGGCCAGCAGTGGACTTGCCACGAGAATTCAGTCACCACCAATGCTGGAAATAAGGACTCCCAAGGTGAAAAAAAGCTTTTTTCTTTTTTAATAAAAATAGTGAGATAAACTGCTAAGAAACAGCCTGAAAAAGCAGATTTCTTCATTTTTACAGTTCTACAGACCATTTATCACAACCCCCCATTTCATACTGGCATCACTGGGAGCTCTGTGAACACCCAAAACAGGAAAATTAGGGAAACCAATGTTGTCTGAATTTTATCAGTCTCACGAAAGAAAAAGTGCAATTTTTGTTAATTTAGCAGCTTTTGATATTGCTTGTTCTGTTCTGAATTTGTTGTCTGGTATCAGTTTTGATTCTTAAGCCTGTGCCTAATCCCTCTATATTGTGTGTTGTGTTTGAAAACATAGGATTAATCCCAAATTTGGGCTGGTCCCAACCAAGCCTTATTTTCCAATCTCTGCCATCTATCAAGTGATAAATTTGACTTTAGATAGAGACTGAACATCGATCAAATAAAAAATAAAACCTGTGTCCTGATTTATTGTGAATTACATGGTGCCCTTGGGAGTGGGAGATTATTTACGGGAATAACAAGAATATCCACAGGTTACAAGAAAACAAACAGGAATTTTGGAAGGAATTGAAAATCTCATGTTCCAGGGCTTGTAGAGTTGTAATTCTCCATAAAGGATTCATGTTCTCTGTGGGACTGAGCCAGGAGCATCCCTGCCCTTCCCTCAGGCACAGGCTGGATGAGATCCCACATGGATCTTCTGTGTCCCTTGGAGCTGAGAGTTCTGGGTCAGAGTATTGTCCTACAGGGCTCCTGGGGGTGTTTCATCCCACACAATTCTCCAAGATGTATCCTCCATGTTCCCAGCATGGATCCATCCCACCATGGGAGAGATGTGTAACCCCATCCTGTCCTTCCCACCATGCCATTGATGCTGGTGCCACTGGAGGGTGGGGCATGGAAAAGAGGGCTCTGGGCCACCCCTCCAGCTTCTCACCCCATCCATCTTTCATCCTGCCTTTCATTACCCTGGCAACAGATGCTTGGATTTAAGGTACTTGGATTTATGTCCTCACCCTGATAACAGAGGCATCTGGGTCTTGGAGAATGAGGGACTTTTATGTCATTAATTAGGACCCATTAGAGCCAAGGGAACTTAAGAACAAGCTTGAGTGCTTGGCCAGATGTGGCTCCTTTGCCAAGTCCAGGTCCTGGATAGTCCCTTTGAAATTAGGGATAAAACTTGAGTGGGTGAGCAGCAGCTCCCCAGGGCTCTGAGACAACTAAAGGCAAGCGAGACAGAAAACAGAGTTGTAGAAATACAGACATCAATGTCCCCCCTTGAGAGTGCAAATAGTAAAAAGGTGACTGACAGTTTGCTCTTAACCTACAACTGTGACATAAATGTGGCCAAGAGGTGTCACCTCAGGGTCATCTCAGACCCTCCGAGATCCTCCACCCTCCCAACAACACAACACTTCTGTCCACAAAAAAAAAAAGGATTAAATGCCTGCCCATCCTGCTCCTGTACCATGCAGTGCTTCAAATTCAATAACAAACTCCTGGATTTGAAGGAAAGAAGGAGGGACTTGCTTTACATAACTCAGAAATATTCTCTGATCTCACTAAAGGCAGTGGTTAATTGTGGGGTGCCAGTTGAAGTGATTGCATCTGCCATCCCTCAAAGCAGCCGGAATGCTGTCACTCACTTTGAAATGCCCTGCTGCATTCATCAGTCTGGATGGCAAAGAGAAGTTATAATTATACAAGCCATATGGAGGATGTAAAGAACAATTAAGTGCTTCCCAAGCAATGGGACTTGATGGGAAAATGTTTCCAGATGCATGTAATCCATACAGCATTTGACCAGCAGAACTGGGGGCTTGTAGGCACTGAGCGTTTAAGTCTTCGGCTTTGGCGTTTTTCAGGGAAGACAGTTTGGGCATATCTACCATGAAGTGGGGTAAAAGGTGGTGGCTCCCAGTTTTTCATGGCTTGGAAAGAGGAGCACCTGTTGTCTCAAGAAGCTCGTAGGGCAAATCTTGTAGTAGAGGGGCACGTTGAGGGGGTGCAGGAAGCTCTCAGGGCATGACACACCCAGGTTGCTCACGGGTAAGTGAAGCATGGGAGGGGAGCACAATGGAGAGAGCAGAGGGTTCAGAGGAGAGGGGGTCCCACCACTGGAGGCCACTGGAGAAGAGCCAGAGCTCCCACCTAGAAAGGAAAACAGAAATCATCCAGGCTGGGCTAACTGGTGTCCACAGCCAAGCAATCCTTGGAGATCTCCCTGCTGCCAGTGTCCATCCAAGCATGAACCTGCTCCAAAGACCAGCTCCTGGAAAATGGGAAGATCTATCCATAAATGGTTATTGTTAGCTGGTATTTGTCTAAGAACAATATTCACACATGTCTAATCCCATTCCTTGGGCTGGGATCATGATAAACAGCTCCACACACACCTGGATCCATACCTGGCTGCATGGCCGATAACCCTCCCCTGCTATACACACCCCACTGCCATTTCAGGTTCCCTATTTTTCATGCAAATTCCAGACAGCTTTTTCACCTTGGATATAAGAACAAAAAAGCATATTCAGCCTGATGGAGAATTTTTTTGTATCTTCCTGCTCACAGGAATTGACTCATTTCGCTTGCCTTCCCAAGCAATTTGAAACATTCCCCTGAATGCTATCAGTGTCTCCAGAAATTCAAACTCACAAGTCATGTGAACGTCTTCCTTTCTAGAAGGAATGAATGAACACTTGCAGAATTTGGGAGAAAAGCAACCCCAAGGAGTAAAATTGAAGCAGGGTGCTTCAGATGGCTGCTCTGAGGTAGGAATGGTGCTTGGGAGCAGCTGGCCCTGGTGGTACACAGATGCTGGTTTCATCTCCTGCCTGTCTGCCAAATGAGAGAGAGCCAAATGTCCACTGCACACTCATTACCAAATTCTTCCAGAGGGGTTTTCCCCCCACCTTTATTTTAATTTCTTACCAAAATCACTGGGAAAGGATGTAAGGGAATGTGGATCCATTTGTGCTACTATTTACATTCAATTCCAAACAATACAACGCCTGGCTGTGATCTGATCCGACTTGACACGTAACCAGTGACCCAAAATCAACTGTAAAACTGAACCACATCTGCTGGTATAGCAAATCTTAAAAAAAACTTAAAAACACAAAGATTTTGAATGTGATGCAAATTAATTTCCAAACTCCCAAGAAGCAGAGCCTCTCACAGGTCAGCCCTTGATCACAATAATCCAGGAAGGTTTTGTGGTGTGAAGGTCTCACCCTTCCCTGCTGATGTCAGGACTGAAGCAGCCACTGACATCAGCAGGGCAGGATCCAGTCCTCTCTCCATGGACATATCCTGATGTCCTCCAGGGCTCAGGGACTTTGGGTCATGTAAAATACGGGATTGAGTTGATATTTGTGTGTGAGGCAGCAAGGGAATCCCTATGTGGTTAGATACAGCAGAGCAAAGCAGGGTCAGTATCTGCTGCACAGTATCCCGAGCAATAATATCACCCAAATTCCATAGCAAGTTTGGGAATGGGGATTGCAGCAGAAATGATGGAGCAGATCAATGAGCAGATGTTTTCTGCCCTTTCTATTAGGCTTAAAAAATAAAAATTCCAGGGCCAATTTTTTTTGTTTAGCATGTTGATCATAATTTCTTTTAATTTACCTCCTGATTTTAGAGCTTTGGGATTTCAGTTTTACGGCATTTCTTCAGAAATGTATTTTATTAGTAGTAGAACTGCAGATTTTGTTATATTTATATCAGTCCAGGAATTCCACCCTGAAGAAAAATACCAAATACATTAAACAAGAAAAAAAATTCTAAAAATCCCAGGTAGCTCTAATATTATATGTACAATAATATTTTAGCATCTTTAACATTGCAGTTGGTGTTGTTTCATTCCTCATGCAGCTCATCCACCACCTCATCTCCACCGGCAAACAGGTTCAAAAAGGGCTTTTGGCATATTTTCTAAAACTAAAATTAATAAAAAACCTATTACTAACATTAATAAAACTTCTACTACTACTACCACCAACAATTAATGATAATAATTTTAGTTCTTTTTATAACTGATAAATCTCTTAATTTCTCCCGAATCGGATTTCTTTGTGCCCTCATTTCTACGCCTGCAGAATGTGAATTGTTGCTGTGAATTTTTGCAGCATTTCCCAGCAGACACAGGGGTGACTTGGTGTGTCCCAAGACTTTGAAGAGTTCCTGATATAAACGAGAGTTTAACTCGCGACTTTAAACCCAAATTGGAGGGCTCCAATGTGCAAACGAGCTGCTAGTTTTTTCCCTTCGGCGCTATGAATAATGTTTTCACATAATTGCTTTCTGAAGCCGTTTTTCTGGGAAAGGGCTGTAAAGGACCCGTTGCTCTTGCCAGGATAAAGGAGAACATTCTCCCCGAAAGTTTTCCTCCTCTTTTCTGCATTTCTGTGCGACTGTTGCATCCTAAATTCCAGATAATTTTATTTTCTGTTGCATAACGCGTTTGTCGGTGCAGAAGCTGCCGCTGCAGAAAGCACGGGCGGTCACCACTACCACGTTTGTAGTTGATATTCCCAACCCGGTTGGAAGCAATTAGTGTAACAGGATCAAAGCCGGAACAACCCGACTCCAAATTAGCCTCCAGCACACTCAGATATTTCTTTCTGCCCATCCAACTCCGGTTTCAGCTGGGGGCTGGAGCAGCCCACGCCCTCATCCTGTTCTTCCCGGCTTCTCACATCCATTTTCACAGGAGTTTTCTCCAAACCAACGCGGAATTAACTCCCCCAAAAAGCAGGAATTGGTTTTCTGGGCGCACCTCGTTATCTTTGATGGTTTGAACCCCTCGAGGAACCCCGCGGGGAGCTCTGGGTGTGCGGCCCGGAAAGGCAGCGAGCGGGATTCACTTACCCTGGCTGTGCCGAAAGCCTTGAAGTCCAGGGCGAGGGGGGGTCTCCACGGGTAGGTCTCCAGGAGCCCGTCCAGGACCCTCCTGCGGGGCGAGAGCACGTTGAACGCAGCCGCGGGGCCGGCGGGCGCGGGGGGCGGCGGCGGGGTGGCCCCGGCCCTTACCTGTTCCTGCCGGGGCCCCGAAAACCTTTGGCAAAGGGATTCCTGTCGATCTTCATCTTCGTGATCTGCAGGGTGAAAGCGAAGGGGCCATTGGGGAGCGAGGCGGGCTGGGACGGGCGGCACGGCCATCGGGGCTCTCCATCCCCCCGGCTCCCGGTACCTGCTGGTTCTGGTAGGCCGTGACGGTGGTGAACTCGGTCTCCTGGAAGGAGAAGGTCTGCACCCCCTCAGCCGGCAGCGACTGGATCTGCGCTAGATCGAAGCGAGAATCCTGGGCGATAACGTGGACGCGGGGCTTGTACTTCTGCATGGACTGCAGGATGATCTGTACGGGGGGGGACAGGCGGCTAAGCCCTTCCGGAGGGAGAAGGGCAAGAAGAAAACCCGGGGCGAGACTCAGGAAGGACCCAGCCCCGAGCCCCGGGGCAGGAGGGACCGGCCCCCGTCTTCCCGGCGCTGCCCCCCCGGATGATGCTCGGCACCCCGGGGCTATGCTCTGCCCCTCCCCGCCCCCCCGGCAGGGCTGCCCCACACCTACGTGCCCCTTGTCGTCCATCTCGTTGTTGGTGAGCTTCACGCGGTCGAAGCTGATGACTTGCCTCATCCAGGTCTCCCCCGAGCAGGGGGAGTCGGGGTGGATGTAGAGGCGCGGGGTGATGCAGGAGTGGTCCGTGTTCCCCGCCACCATCCACTGCGAGCTGTGATAGACGTACCTGGCCCGGGCCGGGCCGCGTCAGGCAGCGGGAGCCCGTCCCCACCTGCCCCCACACCCACGCACACCTATAGATTCTATAGGTGCGTGCGGGCCCCCCCAGCATTCCTGTGTGACCCCCGTGTCCCGCTCGGACCAGACGGGTCGCAGATCGCGGCCATCAGTGCAGGAGGTCCCGCGTGGGTGGGGGGGTCCCCGCCCGTCCTCCCCCGTACCTATATCTTTTGGAATCCACAGGCACGACGTCGATGGCGATGTAATATTGCTGCAGCGGCTCCAGCCCCTTCACCTTCACCCGGACCGAGGGGAACATCCTCCTGCGGGCACAGGGACAGCGGCTGAGCCAGAGCTGCCGCTCACGGGGCGAATAGGGGCTGCGAAACTAGTAACGGGTGTCGGGAGGAAGGAAAATCTAACTCAACGAAAATAGCGGGAAAAGGGGATAACGAAATGAAATATCTCAACAGAACAGAGAAACCCCAGACAACGAAACGAAACAAAAAACCCCCCAAGAAACAACACCATCCCCCAAAAAGAAAATAAAAGAAACGAAAAGAAAAGAGCAAAGGCTGAGCGAGGTGGCAGGGGCCGGCCGGTACCTGCCGGCCTTGGTGATGATCATCTCAGTACCAATGTCGTGGAACCTCCTCCAGAGCTGGGAGCCCTGCAGCTCCACCTGCACCCCGCCCGCCCGGCTCTCGGCACCGGCCTTGGGGCGCTTCTCTGCGGGGAACACAAAGGGCAGGGGGCG
>VZDJ01000320.1:3747-14728 GCA_008694505.1 Cyanoderma ruficeps | reverse complement strand
GTTTTGGAAGGTCAAGAGGATGGGTCAGCCCAATTGGTTGAATTGAGGGTTGCTGTCATGGCCTTTCCAAAATTTTCCCAGGAACCTTTTGATTTGGTCACAGATTTCATTTCTGTGGCTGGCATGGCACAGTGGTTGTGTCATTTCATTTTGAAGGGAGTCAGAAATCTAGATTTGTTTCATTTGCTGAAGAACCTGTGTTGTGCCACTGAGGCCTGGTTCTTCAAAAACAAAAACGGGAAATGCAGGGTGAACCCCGCACAGTCAATTGGCAAAGCTTTGCATGCCATCAAACACCTTACTGGTGCTGCAAAATTCTAATAATCCTGTCATGTTGAAGTCAGGAGACCGTGACCAAGATGAAGGTCAACCAGTGGAGGAACCACTGAGTGACGACTCTGATGTCAATGACACGAGTGATCACTCTGATGGTCCTTCATGAACAGAAACTGAACAATGTTCATTTTCTTTTTTTGTTTTTCTTTTAATTAATGGAAAAAGGGTGAGATGTTGCCCTGAGTTTTCTGTCTTTCTGTCTTAGTGAAGAACTTTCTCACGCAGCTTCATGTAAACAATGTCTATTTTCATAATGTTTGCATACTTCTCCTCTGAGAGAAGAAATGATTGATGGTGATGTCCACCATCCAGGTTGAGAGGTGGCGACCTCTGTAGCCAATCTCTGGACCTCTATACAAATGTATATAAATGGAGTCAGATGTTTTGAATAAAGAGTTGTCCCCTCATGTTGCTGTGTGCCTGCTTCTTTTTCTGTCCCTAAAGTGGGACACGCCCAGCCTCGACAAACCACATCTGGTGACCCCAAATATGTGCGGACTGCAGCCTGGGTCACATCTGGTGACCCCCTGGTGTGTGGGAGCTTGCAGTCAGAGTGTGTGGATCATTCACACTGCCGTGTATCTAAAGGTGAAGGTGAGATGACTTCTTCCCCTACCTCAGATGGCTCTCTCCTGGTGGACGTTTTGCTTAGGATCCTGGAGAGGAAAGAAGCCTCTGTTTCTGCAGAGGACTTCTGGGCCTTGTTTTATTTTGCTAGAACCCATGTTTTTTTCTGCAATGTCCAGGCAGCTTTCTCCACAGTGGAATGGAGAACCTTGGGTGACCACCTGCTCCAGTTTTTTACTGTGGATTTCAGTGTGGATTTTTTGAGGTTGCTAGCTACATGGACAAGGCTGGAAAGGGGTGCTGTGTAACTTGCAGACTCCCACTTCTGAGGTCTGGGAGCAGAATGGCTCCAGCCTGATGTTGTCTCCTGGGCTGGGTGCCAGGGGAGATTGTGGAGTTTGTCCTGGGACTGCACCGCAATTCCGGCTCTGGAGTTGGGAGGCTTTAGCCCCCTCCCACGCGGACTTGCTGTTGGCGGGACCACCAATTCCCCCCCCACACCAAAGCAGCAGTGATGGAGCTCTGCCTGCGGGCGGGACACCTGCCAACGCGGGTGCACGGTCCCCAGAGCAGAGGACCCCTCCCATACCCGCAATCGCAGGCGCGGAGTCCCTGGAGTGGACCTAGCCTGTGCCCGTACCCTGCAGCAGGCATTGGAGTGCGGGAGATCTTGGGGCTTGCAGAAGCCCTGTGGGACTGGCGCCACTGGCACACCTGGCTCCAGGGTGGCGGCAGCGGCGGTGGGGGAAGGGCCCTTCCTCCCCCTGGGCCTTCCTGGCGGTGAAAGCGCCAAAAGCACGCTGGGACCGGGGAGGGTGGACGGTCAAAACAGACTGTCCCCATTGCGGTGTTTCCATGAGATACTCTGTGGAAAGGGGCAGCGCAAATTTGCGCTGTCCCGGGGTTCCGACGGAAGAACCCCCGGACTCCCGCCCTGCGCAGCCGCAGTCTCTGTGGGGCACTGGGTGCTCAGCCAAGGCTGAGAAGCCCGCCTCACAGTGGGCAGGAGCGCCGTCCGGCATAGGTGCCGGCGGAGTTTCCTTCGGGGCGTTGCCAGAATCCCCCACTGTCGTGACTCCCTCCAGAGATGAGGGACTGGGGTGGCGCTCGTTGGGCCTTTGAGCTGTCCGAACAGACTCCTCCGTGAGTCCGTCACCCTCCAAAATTCTCTCTCGTTCATGAGTCACGCGCAGCCCTCCCCCCATGGCACATTGCCCTCCCGATTCCTCTGCATCCTTGAAAGAGGCGCTTGGCAGCACTGTGGCCCTGCGGGGCATGTCCCCCTCCCTGCTTCGTTCTCCCCCCGCCATGAGGCGGAGCGGAGCCGCAAGCGTGACCGCCTCCAAGGTGGAGGTGGGGTCTGGTGCTGCTGCGGCACCGCGGGACACGCCCTTCTCAGCACTGCTCTCTCCCCCTGCGTGGAGCCAGGGTGGTGCTGCACACACAACCGCCTCTAAGGTAGAGGCAGGCTGTGGCTTTGGCGCTGTGTTTAAGGGGAAAGACGGCACGGATGATGTCCGAGCAAAAGCTGATGCAGTGCATGGCCGTGTCTCGGCACAGTGCTTCCTGCAGGGCAGGGATGGATTCTCTAGTTCTGCAGTTCCTGCAAGACAGGCTCTCGCCCCTGTCCCAGTGCACTCTAGGGGACAGGATTCAGTGGATGAAGATGTCTCACTGAGCAGTTTGAAAGCTTTTCCTGTCATTCAGGAAGCTGGCCGCAAAAAACATGTGGCTACCACCCTGCGGCCAATCTGGAAGGGGCGGCAGGGTAGAAAGCAGACACAGGCAAATGCTCAGGCCAGCAAGAAAAAAGGGAAGAAAGTGAAAAAGGGGACCACTCCTTCGTTTCTTTGTGGATGGTGTGGAAGGCCAAATCACACGGCTGAAGCTTGCAAGGCAACGGTCCATGTGAATGGCCAGCCTCTATCGGGCTCAGAAAACAGGCAGCAAAGCCCAAAGGGGAAACATGCTCAGACACGAGTGTCTTCCCAATCCTCAGAGCCAATGGAGGTCTGCTGGGCAAGCTCACTTCCCACACCCACCCACCCCTGTCACTGTCCCTGAAGGGACCAGAATTGTTTAATTTGTGTTTTCTGAGTCTTCTGTTCACAGGACAAAGAGCTGGTGGTGAGAAGGTGGCTGCTCTGAAGTTACTGGGCTGCCTCAAGTTCACTGGACTGTTGTTCTAGTTAGAGACTGTCCTGAAACGATTTTACCCTGTTTGTCCTTGGAGCGGACATTGCGAGTCTCTCCCTTGCCATTTGGCATCTGGAATGGACTTTCTCTCAAGATGAATTTGTCGCCCTTCGTGACTTGGTTCGGGAGGTGTTGGACCAGGATCATCTGGAATCCAGTCCCTGGGACACTCCTGTTTTCCGCATCGAAAAGGACTCTGGGAAATGGAGGTTGTTACAAGACCTCTGAAAAGTATCCTCATTTTGAATCGGAAAGATTGTTTTCTTGTGATTCATTTGCATCCCACAGGTATCATTGGCCAATGGAATGATGAATGGTCCAATCCTTTGCACATTTTGGACTGGGTCATCCTGCCCCATCAGCTGCAAAAGACGGCAAATACATTGTTTGAGCTAATTGCTCGATTTCAGCCGCAAAAGAGGCAAATCACTTTGTTTGAGCTCATTGCTTGATTGATAATTAAATGCAGGCAACAGTGCTTGCAATTGATGGGTGCAGATTTCACAAAATTCATACTCTTGGTATTACGGGAGAAATTTGACTGGAGCTGTGCAAGCAGTGTTTCTCTGCCAATGCTCTGGAAAATTTTTCAGGGCAGATTGCTTGTCGTCTGCCCATCCATGTACTCTCGCAAGTGGCAAAAATTCTTTAAAAATACCCAGGAGCCAGTGCAAGGACCCACCGTCTTTACTGACGGTTTGGGAAGGACAAGACGGGCCATTGTTGCTTGGAAGGATGGCTTTGAGGTGCAAGTTTTGGAAGGTCAAGAGGATGGGTCAGCCCAATTGGTTGAATTGAGGGTTGCTGTCATGGCCTTTCCAAAATTTTCCCAGGAACCTTTTGATTTGGTCACAGATTTCATTTCTGTGGCTGGCATGGCACAGTGGTTGTGTCATTTCATTTTGAAGGGAGTCAGAAATCTAGATTTGTTTCATTTGCTGAAGAACCTGTGTTGTGCCACTGAGGCCTGGTTCTTCAAAAACAAAAACGGGAAATGCAGGGTGAACCCCGCACAGTCAATTGGCAAAGCTTTGCATGCCATCAAACACCTTACTGGTGCTGCAAAATTCTAATAATCCTGTCATGTTGAAGTCAGGAGACCGTGACCAAGATGAAGGTCAACCAGTGGAGGAACCACTGAGTGACGACTCTGATGTCAATGANGGCCTACTTCTGGGTCAGGGGTCTTATCAGCCCCTCTGGAAATCTCAGACCTCACTCGAGACAAACTGCAAATCATATAGAGAAACCTCACCAGATGAAATACCAGGAAGGTGGTATCTTTAACATTCAGGGGACACTGAACGTTCCCCAAAAGTGATGTAACCGATTCAAAAGATAAGAGGGACAGGAAAGACTGAAAAGCTTCATCCCCTATTCCTCCTCTAACAAAGTGGGTGCAATTATTAATAAATCCCCAAAACATGCTGCTGGAACTAGGACACAGGGTAGGATGAAAAAACCATAAGCTAAACATACCTGGCACAAACTCCAGTACCTGTATAAACTTCTTATAAATCATGATCACTGAGCCAAACAGAATAGCAATCCGAATCCGTGCACCTCTTGTGTAAAAGCTATGTGTTAGGGACAACACTGGAGCTAATTCTGAATAAGAAAACAAGCCTAGAGACCAAAAAGGTATTAAAACCTTAAAGAAACCTAGGGAACAGAAATACAGCAAGGACTCCATTCCAAGAGACATTAGGAATTCAAGGAACAACATGGCCACTGACTACTTTATCCCCACACAAAGTACAACCAAAATGCAATCAATAATCAATACAAGTTTTTTCCACTCTCTCGAGCCCCACAGTTGGGCGCCAAGTAAAATGTATGTCCTGGTTTAAGGCAAATTTGGGAGGAAACCCCAGAATGGGGGTTCTCCTGGAGAGAAAAACCTAAATGGCCCCTCCCCCCAGTCGGTCCGTGAAAAAGAACTTCCTCAGAGAAAAGTGGAAAAAACTATTTATTTAACAAACAAACTGCCCACAAGCATAAGGAATGAATAATATGAAACAATAAAACCTCTCGCTGGTCCAAAGAGAGAGATGGCAAAACTGAGAGAAGTCCTTGCCGTGAGCCAGCTCAGCTCTCTCAGCCTCTTATCAGTCCCAGTCCCTTTCGGCGCAGGAAAATGCCCAGGTCCAGGCCCAGTGGGCCACAGGTGCAGCTCCCGGTGCTCCCCTGGGTTTTTTCAGTCCAGAGCAGATTTAAACAGTTCCAAGAAAAAAGGGAAAAGAAAAAAAAAACAGTCCAGGAAGCTTTTTTTTTTTGCCTCAGCTAGCTAGACTAACTAAAAAGGAAAAAAACCTCTCTCTCGCCACTGTCCGTGCATCCGACGAACACCCAAGGACGACGAACAAGAACTGAGGAGGAGTGAAAACTGTTTTTTCAAAACAAACTGCACGCTTCTCCTTCCCTGCTCACTCTCAGAATCAGTCTTAAAGGTACAGAACATACAGCACACACAGAAGAGATGATTGGGGATACAGGCACTATAGTCATCCTAGGACACCTGTGACTCATTTCCTTCCTTATGTTCACCTGCCAAATTATGTATCCATATAGACATATATATATACATCAATTACCAACATGACTTTGCTTAGGTATGGTGACTGGGGATGACTGTTCACACCATGGCACAAATCTGCCCAAGACAGTCCACATCAATAACTCCAGGTAAAACAAACAGCCCTTGCAAAGTAACACTTGAACATCTCACCAGAAATGCACTTAACCCGTATCCCAAATGTCCAAAAGCATCTAACAGCATTTCATGTACCTTGGTGTTGCCTATGGTGACTAAGACAGGTATGATGACATCCACTCTGGCACTTCCTTTCGTTCTGGCACTGAGTGTGTCACATAAGCCTGGGAGGAGTAGCTGGACATATTCCCAGCTTCCAGTGGCCCTCTGGGTGGCAGTGCTCGTCCCTTGCAATCAAAATTAGAACGGCACTGTTTGGCGTAGTGTCCCAGTCTGCCACAGCATAGACACAGCCTGACAGGGTGCTGCTTGCAGTTCCCCGGCACTAAAAAACTGCCAGGCTGATTAGGGCAATTTCTCCTGAAATGCCCTCTTCAACTGCATTGGAAACAACGTTTGGAGGTTTGCACAGCTGCAGTAACTTGTTTTGCAAGCTGCTCCATCTGATATTGGGCTGTCCCGACTTTGCTGCATGCTTCAATCATATCTACCAGTGTAGGATTCTGCAGTGGCAATAAGACATGTTTACACTCAGCATTTGCATTATCTTTAGCCAATTGCAAAAGCAGAGTTTCTTGGGCTGCTACGTTATCAATTTGTTTCTCAATCACCTCTCTAAGATGATCTAAAAATGTGATATATGGCTCACTAGGCTTCTGCTTAATAGCTGTCCATGACTGACGAGGAACCTCTACATCCAGTATACGCTGCATCGCGAGAAATGTGAGCTCTTTTCCTTGCTGTAGCACTAAGGGGTGCAGTTTGGCTTGGAGCTGCAGGGTGTTAGTTGGAGGGTCCCCCATGAGCTGGAGTGGACCCACTCCAAAGTGAGGGTCATCCTGAGAACATTCTAAATTACTTAAGCCAACCTCATTCACTAACCGTCTCCACTGTGACTCAAAAATTAACATCTGAGTTGGGGAGAAGCAAATCTGTGCTATCTGCCGACAATCGAAGGGGGTTAACTCATTAGTAAAGATACCTCGCAGCATAGACTGAGCAAAATGAGAAGTAAAGCCAATGCTGCATCACCGTGTTTCTTAAGTCTTTGACTAAACTCCAATGAAAAGGCTCCCACTACATCCGGGCTGCCGCCATTATTTCAGATCACAGGACATGCTAGAATCTGATTTGCCAAGTCTAACTCCCCTGTCTTCCGTGCTTGTTCATACAATTTTGCCCAAAATCTTTTTGGATCTGCCCCTCTTACTGGAACGGCCACTGGTTCTGGTGTAAGTATATCTTGCAGTGCAGGGGCAGGTGGCAGGCATCTTGCCTCCTTTAACTCTTCTGGACCCGATGAATCGACCAAAACATGCTCTGGTTGTGAACGGGATGCACCATCAGCTTTTGCCTGCAGGGAGTGTGCTTGCCCATCTGCAGCCTTTGCCCAGCCTCCACCACAGAGGTTTACTGGCTGTAGGGCACAGACAGGAGCCATTCAATGTTGCTGGTACAGACCCGCCAACTCTCCTTGGGGCTTGGCAGCCCCCGCCCCATCTGCAGCAGCAGCACATGGAAACGGCTCCTGGTTAGCTCCGCACCACCCGTGTAGCAGTAGAGGTGGCTGCTTGCCAAGGTAAGCTGCAGCAGCTGGTAACCCTTTCTCAACAACCCACGCAGGTGAAAGAGACGTGGTGGCTCCGCCATGGCCAGACCCGGTCAGCGCTTCCCCCTGAGACATTGGGATGTCGTCATCAGTGTCCAGGGGGACAGTGCAATTCTCGGGTGCTATTGGTAGAACAGGACCCTTCCCAGAAGGAGCAGTCGTGGAGGGAGGAGGAGACAAAGGGGACACAGCTGCAGCAGGGGAGTCGGCTGCTGGAGCAGCGACTGTGACTGGAACTGGAGGAGTGGCAGCTCTATCAGCTTGTATTTGTAACAAAGCCTCCCAAACTAAATGCCACGTCATAAGCAACCCTGTGGCTGCCTTGTCCCCCAATGTAGCTGCATTCCACAGGGCGTGCCCTGCTTCTTCCCATGTTTCAACAAAGAAGGCAGTCTGTGTGTTCATACTCATGCATTTTGTCCACACCAAACAAACAAGATATGTAGCGCCTGCTCCTCACACCTTTTACCTTTCCTTTGTAGAATTTGCAGCAGAGTGTCCAATATGGATTCCTCCTCTGCTGATATCTGAGCCCCCATTTCTATGTACCTAGCTGCTCACCTGGGGTTGATGCATTTATTTTTTCAGGCTTTTGGTCCACCTGGCTTTGTCTTCAGGCTTTTGGCCAGCCTGGCTTCATCTGGCTGGGCTCCACCATCTCACTGCTCTTAAGTCCACAGCCCCTTACCCAAATTACCTCAGTATCACATTGGGGTCACCAGATGACAGAGGAGGTAGGACCGACACCAAAGAAAACTTCAAGCATCAGCACTTTATTGCTCTTTAGTACAACCTTTTATACTATTCATCTTACATGCATTACACCTGTGTGCCCTCTCTACCCTATTGTGGTTGGTCAGTACACCTCAGCACTCCATGTTTCATTACCTTCAATACTGTTCACCTGTCCTACACAGTTGTAGCCCATTAGGGATGAGGCTTGGCCGCAGCCCCTTTCCCAATCACCACAAACTGTGTGCCTACAAGTATTATTTCTATAGTCAATTGCCATCCCTCCAAAAAGTCTGTTGGGTTCATTTAGTCCATGACTACAGGTTCTATCTACCCTAGATGTCTTCAAGGGAAGGAGGACTGGTGTGCTGTCAGATGGTTGCAAACTGCATCAGGAGCTCACAACTGGTATATCTGGAACAGTCCATCCTCATGGTCCATGGTAGTTATGGCATACAGTGGCAGTGTCATTCAGAAACCAATATCATACAATTCAACATTGCTGACTGTTCTCACCAAAAAATCAAAACCTGTTAAGGTGCACATGGCATTTCCCAATCCCTCTGATTACCCACCAAGTGTACACAGGTCCTTGAGCAAAAATAATCCCATGGCTGATTTTGACTTTGCATGAGGCAGGACTAATCCAAACTGTCTTCCCTAACATATTCTTCATAATGCACCAGAGGAACCTTATCCCCTTCTACAGTATGTGGAGGTTTTGTCAGGGTCCGCAAGCATGCGGGGGACCTGTTGGTCTGTTTTAAGGATCTCAGAGCACAAAAGACACAGCGGGGGACAACTCAGTTTACTTAATCAAAAATGCACTTTATTTAGTGCCCACAAATGCAATAGTAGGGAGAGAAATAAAGGAGAGTAAGAAAGATAGAAAAGAGGGGAAGGGGATTATAGCTACCAACGTGGAGGGATGAGTCCTTGAGGCGTAGAGATGCCTATAGACGCGATCTTCTCCAGTGGGGTGTACACAAAAGTGAGCAGGGGGGTCTCCAGGGTTTTATAGGTTTGTCACGGTGGGAACCAAGGCGAGGGGCACAAAGCCAAAGTGGGAACCACCTGTGTCGGGGTTGGGTGCTCAGGAACAAGCTGCAAACCGCACCTCCAGTATGGACAGACCAGTTTGAACATGCAGGCTCGGCTCAGTCCACTGTGACCAGTTCCATTGTTCTTGCACTCCATACCCATGGGAATGCAAACCAGTCCTCCGAGACTTGGTAAATCTTCCGCCTCAAAACCCGGCCAGGGGCTCCCTTCAGAGTCTGGGGTCTCAGTCCTCAATCTTGGAGACAGTTGTGAGGCATATCACATCCTTGGACAGCCTCTGACAGGTTTTGATTGGGCAGGGCCAGCTTGATTGGTAGAACCTCTAGTGTTAACTAACCAGGTGGCCTTCATTAAATGTAGATGCCAATGTTTGAAAATCCCACCACCAATTGCTTTCAGTGTGGTTTTTGACAGTCCATTGTACCATTCAACTTTCCCAGAGGCTAGTGTGTGATAGGGAATATGATACACCCACTCAATACTGTGCTCTGTGGCCCAAGTGTCTATGAAGTTATTTTTGAAATGAGTCCTGTTGTCCAACTCAGTTCTTTCTGGGGTGCCATGATGCCACAGGACTTGCTTTTAACGGCCCAAGATGGTGTTCTGGGCAGTGGTGTGAGGCATAGGGTACATCTCCATTACCCAGGGATTGTTTCTACCATTGTAAGCATGTAGTGCTTGCCTTGGGGAGTTTGCGGGAGTGTGATGTAATTGATCTGCCAGGCCTCCCCATACTTATATTTCAACCATCATCCACCATACATAGTCTTTACCCACTTGGCCTGCTTGATCGCAGTGCATGATTCACGGTTATGGATAACCTGGGAGATAGTCTCCATGGTTAAGCCCCCCTCCTCAACCATGAGCCCATCTGTTGCACCTCTTCCCTGATGACCTGAGGAGTCATGGGCCCACTGAATCAGAAATAATTCACGCTTATGTTGCCAGTCCAGATTCACCTGAGACACTTTAATCTTGTGTTGTGGGTTGATGCTGGCCAGATGCCAAGCACCCACAAAGGCTGCTCACTCACTCCCCTCTGCAGCTGGACAGGGGAGAGAAAATTAATAAAGGGTTCATGGGTTGAGATAAGGACTGGAGGAGATCACTCATCAAATACCATAATGGGCAAAACAGACTCAAATTAGATATGAAATGAATTTATTGCTAACAAAATCAGAGCAAGATAAGGAGAAGTAAAATAAGCCCTTAAAAACACCTTCCCTCCACCCCTCCCTTCTTCCCAGCTCTACCTCCTCCCTCAGTGGAGCAAGGAGACAGGGAATGGGGGGTTATGGTCAGTTCATCACCTGTAGTTTCTCCTACTGCTCAGGGAGAGAAGTCATTTCCCCTGCTGCACTGTGGGGCCCCTCCCATGGAAGACAGCTCTCTATGAATTTCTCCAACATGAGTCCATCTCATGAGCAACAGCTCTCTGAACACCGTTGCAGCGTGAGTCCATCCCACAGGCAACAGTACCCATCAAACTGCTGCAGCGTAGGTCACTCTTCCACAGGATATAGTCCTTCAAGGACAGGCTGCTCGTCTCAGTTTAGAGGCAAGTTTAGAAAAACACTCTGGAATAAGTGTTTCCTTAAAAAAAAAAAGGGTTCCAACAATCCCTTTACATCAATAAGAAGTGAATACTAGTGGATGAAAGTGATAAAAGACCCCATCCATTTATTGACCAACAGAGTGCCCACACAGCAGAGTAAAACGTAAATAAATGCTTGATATGGAGCTGTCAGACCTTCTCCCCCCCCCCC